>SNQJ01S0068710.1:61781-73300 GCA_010110895.2 Picea sitchensis | reverse complement strand
GGTAAGGGATCACACTCAACAAACAATGAGCATGAAAAACACAAGGTTTTCATGGGAGGTTCCAAAGTCAAGAGGCTTGGAAACTCTTGTAATGACAAAAACATTTCTTCATCTTCTAGTATTACATTCAAAGTTGAAGTGAAGCTATAAATAAGGGAAAAACTAGTGCAGAAGCCTTGGATAGCTGGTTGAAACAATTGGATGTTTAATTTTATCTTTATCAAATCCAAGAAACTCAAAATGTCTCTTTTCCCCATTTGAAGATGACTAGACATGGTCTGTTGTGGTAGGAGGATAGGAAGCAAGTACATGATGATGAAATTGGAGGACTTCAAGGAATTACTGAAGTCACAATTCTGTACCATAGGTAATGAAGAGGAAAACCTCATTAAATGGTATCATATTTGGAAAGAAAAAGGACAAGGAGTGAAAGGGCACACTTATGAGTTCACGGGATAGGCCATGAGGTTTGGTATTTCTCTTGAAGAACCAAGGGTGGTGATGAAGTACCTTAGAGGAATCTTTATCCATATCCAAAGACGGTTGCAGCTTCATGGTGTAAAAATCATAAACAAGGCTCTCTACATTGATTTGGACTCTAGGAAAACAGAACATGAGATGGGACAAGAAGAACCCGATAAGAAAAGAGACAAGAAGATAGCAAAAGCAACCAAGAAAATGAGGGATTGTGATAGACATTGAAAACATTGCATTGTAGATGGACACATGGAAGAGAATTTTTGGAAAATTCATCCATAATTATGTCCAAAGTGGATAAAGTCCAAGGGGAAAGAAAAGGAAGATATTGAGACAAAAGAAGAAGAAATAGAAACACCTATGATCTAGATAAAGTCATAGTTTGCACCACATTGTAGCATCTAAAGGAGAGCGAATATAAGGATGTGTTATTCTAAATCAATGTTCAAGTGAAGAGCATGAAGGTAAATACCTTGTTCGATAGCGGTTCTCAATGTTATCTTGTTTCTTAAACATTAGTTGATGATCGTGGTCTACAAAGATATGATCTAGTAGATCCAAGCTCACTAGTTGCAAGGGAAAACTATTATGATAATCACTCAAAGATATCAAATAAATTTTTTCATTAGTGTTATCTATGTTGATGAGTTATAATGAAAATTTGCCCCATTGGACACCTACCCCTACTTGTGGGATAGGGATGCTACCTTCTACAGGAAAGAAATGAAGTATGGCGTGGTCAAGGGTGACAAGGCATACCTCATCAAAGCACATCAATATAGAGAGAGAACAACTCCTCTAATAGAAAAACAAGGGAAAATAAGAAGGAAACAAACCACCTTCAACAGTAATGGAATGGTGTATATGCCAAGGAAAATTGAAGCTTTGTGCTTCTATGTCTTTAACGGTCTAGCTTTTAGGGACCAAAACTCTTCAAATGGGGAGGTGTGATCGGAATTGGATCTTGGAAAGTGTTGTAAATAAACATGTTTTTGTTTTATTTCATTTATTTTGGTCTTTTGGCACAATCGGAAGGTGAAAGTAACAATTGTGAATTTTTTTTGTTAAAAGTTCTTGCATAAGAGTTTGTCCTCCTCAAACATAATGGAATATGTTAATTTCCCAAGAGGGAGAGACATCCAACAAGGGAAAAAGTCTAACAAGTTTATCATTTCAAGTGAAATGGTTTTCATTAAACAAGGGCAATGATTGAACCAACATTCCTAGACAATAGGTAATAATGATTATTGTCAGTAATAGTTAACAACTAACTTGTGATAGGTTTTTGCCACTTTCCCAAAAAAACAAAAAAAAACATTTTAAATTAAAACTTCATATATCCTCTCATAGATAGCAATTTATAATACTTTTTTTCTAAAAAAAAATCATAACATTAGATGTTAAAAGCCCATTTGTACCACTTATTTTTTTAAAAATCTCCAATATATATAAATATTTGGTCAAAATCAACCAACCATATAGAAATATATATATTCTTTTTGTCAATTGGGTTTAACATGAGTGGTTTCATGAGGATGGTGGAGTACCATCCTCCAAAATAGTCGAAGTTATTCCAAGGAGATATATATATATATATATATATATATATAATGTATTTTTAAGCCAAATTGGTGTATGAGACCCCCTCTCCCCAACAATTTTATCCTTTTTGTTGTTGATGGAGTGAAGTGCTAAATTACTTGTATTTTAGGTGATGTCAATTATTTTATTAGTGTGGACATGTAGTTACAAAGATTTGGGGTTATTTTATAAATATAGTAACCTCAAAACTAAATTCATAAATACTCCGAGTCCATAAGGGGTCTTTTACACAAATTTTTAATGTGCTTTAACCTTAAGAATAGGTTGTTATTAATATTATTATTATTAAAACCTCTTAAAGGTTTGACCAAATAACTTCTTCAAACCTAAAAATTTCACTAATTATTAATTAGTGTATATATATTTATAGTGAGTTAAATAGGTTATTATTATTGTTATTAAAACCTGTTAAATGTTTAACAAAATAACTTCTTCACACCTAATAACTTCATTCATTAATGTATATGTAAATCCTGTTAAATATTTTCCCCTAGTGGATTCATTAAACAGTTAAATATCTACCCTACTTATTCATTATGTGCATCTCGACATTCCAGTGAAGTGGTAGTCGCTTCTTTCTTCTACCCTGGTGGCTCCATTGTTCTCATTCACTCTGCATCAATATTCTAGTGAAGTGGTTTTGAGAACGAAATGGGCAATCTGAATGAAATAGAGTTCGAGCGTAGGCTTTTTGCCGCCAGACAGAAACTGGCAAATCCACCTCGCTCCTTCCATGGGATGATTCAGGCCTTAGGGAAAGTGGAGTCCTATTTATCCATGGTGAATCAATCACCTTCTGAATCAATTCTCAATGAAATGCGCTCATCAAAGGATGCCTTGGTAACCCCAGATAAATTGTGAAGCAAGAAATGCAGAGAGAAAGGAATAGAACAGAAAACAGTATATTAGAATATATGAAGAAGAGTACAATGAGAAGTAAGTCTAAAGGAGTTACGAGAAGGTACAATGCAAAAGGGAAAATAACTATGCTAAATAGGCTCAAGAAAATCAAGAATAGAAAGTACAGCTGGCCAGGACAACTGGCAGTGTACAGTGAGCCTGTTGAGGTTACATTATATTTAACACTCTCTCTTAAATTCAACAGTTACAAACATCAGCACTGATTATGCCTAAGTGTTGTCTCTAAAAATAAAAAACTGACTTTCCCAGTGGCTTTGTGAAGATATTAGCAAGCTGATCTCGAGAACCACAAAATTGTAGTGCAATATCACCATTATTGACTAGCTCATGTATGAAATGAAAACGAGTGTCAATGTGTTTTCTTTTCTTGTGAAACACATGATTTTTGGATAAAGAAATTGCTGAAGTATTGTCATAGAAAATAGGAGTTGGATCCTTTTCTGTATGTGACATATCTTTCAATATTCTTCTCAGCCACACAACTTGACAGGAAGCTGAGGTAGCAACGACATACTCTGCCTCTGCATAAGATATTGAAACAATTAGTTGCTTCTTTGATGCCCATGAGATTAGGTTCGTGCCTAGTTGAAAAACATGTCTAGATGTGCTTTTCCTGTCATTTAGGCTGCCTGCAAAATCACTGTCTATGTAACCAGAAAGTTGATTACTATCAGATTTAGTGTACCATAATCCAAAATTGAGAGTTCCTGCAACATATCTCAGAATTCGTTTCTCCATTTTCCAATGAGAATCTTTGGGTGATTCCATGAATCTGGAAACAAGGCTAGCTGCATACATAATGTTAGGCCTAGTTTCTGTAAGATACAACAAACTGCCTACTAAGATTTTGTACAGGGTAGAGTCCACTGTAGAACCTTCATCATTCTTGCTCAAATTTGTGCCTAATGGTATGGGGATTTCTGCTAGATTGCATCCTTCCATGTGAAATCTTTTGATGATGTCTGCTGCATACTTTTGTTGACAGACAAAAATGCCTTTGGTTGATTGATTAACCCCAATCCCTAAAAAATATTTCATTATGCCAAGATCTGTCATCTCAAACTCAGATTGCATGGCATGTTTAAAATTGGTTAATTTAATATTTCCAGTATAGATCATGTCATCAACATATAAACATACAATCAAAATTTTACCATGCTGATGTGTTTTGGTGTAAAGAGTTGGCTCATTTTGGCTTTTGCTAAAACCACTTTTGATCAGATAAGTGTCAATTATGTTGTACCAAACTCTTGGAGCTTGATTTAATCCATACAAGGCTTTCTTCAACCGATATACTTTGGTTGGGTGCTTTTGGTCTTCAAATCCAGGTGGTTGATCGACATAAACTTCTTCTTCTAAGAAACCATTCAGGAATGCTGACTTGACAATCATCTGGTATACTTTCCATTTGTGTTGTGCTTCTATGGCTAGTAGAGTCCTTACGGTGTCCAATCTTGCTACTGGAGAAAAAGTTTCACCATAATCAGTACGAGGTTGTTGTGAGAATCCTTTGGCAACAACTCTTGCCTTGTGTTTTTCGATCTTCCATTTTTCATTGAGTTTAGTTTTGTAAACCCACTTGACACCAATACTCTTCTTTTGTCTTGGAAAATCAACAAGATCCCATGTCTTGTTCTTCTCAATGGAGTCAATTTCTTGGTTCATGGCTTGAACCCAATGTGGCTCCTTAGCTGCTTCCTTAAAATATGTAGGTTGACATGACATTAAAGAAAAAAGGTTGTGTTGTTCAAAGTCATCCAACTACTGATGGATTTCTTTCAAAATTCAAGTTCTCTAATTTTTTGGTTCAGAGAATGATTCTCTACTGGAAGTTGAGTAATCCTGAGAATTTTCAGGTTGCCTTTGTACCCGCAATCTTGGAAGAATAGTGTGAGGTACTTGTTGTTCTGAATTTTCTGCATTTGCAGAACTTAGCAGCAATGGATTTTGATTGTCCATCTGCTGATTTTCTGAATCATTCCAGAATTGATTTTGCAGAAATTTTACATCTCTGTTGAGAATTAGTTTCTTGGTGATTGGATTGCAAAGCCTGTAAGCTTTAGATGTTTCACTATATCCAGAGAAAATACATTTCTCACTTTTTTCATCAAGTTTCTTCCTTAATTCGGAAGGTATGTGAGCGTATGCGATGCATCCAAATGTCCTTAGATGTGCAACATTTAGCTTTCTCCCACACCATGCTTCTTGGGGAACTTTCATCTTTACACTTGTGGTTGGAGATCTATTCAAGAGATAAACTGAGCATGCTACTGCTTCAACCCAAAAAATATTTGACAAATTTTTCTCTTTAAGAAGTGTTCTTGCCATATTCATTATTGTCTGATTTTTCCTTTCAGCCACTCCATTCTGTTGTGGAGTATATCTGGATGTTGTTTGCATGATAATGCCTTTTGATTTGCAGAAATTTGCAAATTATCTAGAGTTGTGTTCTCCTCCTCCATCTGACCTGAGTGCTTTGATATATTTGCCACTCTGTTTTTCAGCTTCTGCCTTGAATTCTTTGAATTTCGCAAAAGTTTCAGACTTGTGTCTAAGAAAATAGATCCATATTTCTCTGTTGAAATCATCAATAAACGTTAGAAGGTAAAAGATACCACCTATTGACTCTATTTTCATTGGTCCACATAGGTCAGTGTGAACAAGTTCAAGATGATGTTTGGCTTGATTGGAAGACTGTGGAAAACTAGTTCTCTTATGTTTTCCAAGTATGCAAGATTCACATGGGGGAATTTGCTCTTTAAATATAGGAATACCTTTGACCATGGAGTATTTCTGAATAAGACTTAGACTCTGAAATGGTAGATCTCAAAATCTTGTATGCCAAACCATAGTTTCATTCAGGGTCGATGCACTTTGTGCATATGGTTGACTCAGATTTGCAGTTCTGAGGGTAAAGGGAATCATCCTATTCAGAGTCATATGAATTTCAGAAATCAATTTTTTGTCATATATCTTGCAAGATGTTCCATCAAAAAGTACCTTATAGCCATGGTCAATGAGCTGTCCTACACTTAGCAAACTATGTTTCAGATCTGGAACATGATAGACATTGTTTATGTCTTTCTTTACATTATGTTTAGTAAGAATAGGGACAGTTCCTTTTCCTTGAACTTTGACTAAGTAATCATTTCCAAGTGTAATATCAAATGAGATTGAAAAATCAATGCATGAACGTAATTCTTTATTACCGAGCATGTGATTGTTGCATCCACTGTCCAACAACCAGAGATATTTAGGTTGTTGTTCAGTCTTGTGGCATGAGAGAAACATACCTCTTGAGTTTTCTCCCTTGTGATTTGACACATGTGCTCTGCTTGAGAGTTGATCTGCTTGCTTCCTCCTGCATTTAGATTCATAGTGACCATACTTTTTGCAGTAATAGCATTGTATGCTTGATTTCTCATTTGATATTCTCCCTCTACCTCTTTGAGGCTGGGAATTCTGATATTGATTTTGTTGTTGTTGTCTTTGACCTTGGAAATTTTGATTCGGATAATGTTGTCTATTGCCTCCACTGGAGTGAGGGTTACTTTGATTGCTCCCTCTTCCTTGGAGACCTCTGCTTCTTCCTCTACCTCTCCCTTTGCTGAAGGAGAATTGAGTTTTGAAAGCATTGGAGATTGACTCATCTGTGATATGTAGTCTGGTCTCATGTGTCACTAGAGAACCAATTAATTCATTTGTTGAAAAACTTGATAGATCCTTGGATTCAAGGATTGTTGTTACAACAATTTCAAATTTCTTTGGTAAACTTCTGAGAATTTTCTTAACAATTCATTGATCAGTGATGGTTTCACCAGTCAATATGATCTGGTTCACGAAGCCCATGACTTTGGTCATGAACTGATCCACATTTTCGGACTCTGTCATCCTTAGAGTCTCAAATTGCGTCCTCAAGGTCTACAGTTTAACTGTTTTGACCCTGTCATTTCCTTGGTAGGAATATTTAAGGATGTTCCAAGCCTGTTTTGAAGTACCAGCGCCTATGATTTTTGAGAAAATCGAGTCATCCACAGAATTTTGAATCCAAAACTTAGCTTTATTTTCTTTGTTCCTCTGTGTTGCCTAAGAAATTCTTTGTGGATTTGACATAGCAGAAAGGGCTAGTGGATCTCGTTCCACATATCCAAGATCCACTCGTTCCTAGCACTCTTGTGCTTGCAAGAACGATCTCATCCGAAGAGACCAGAACTCATAGTTCTTTCCAAGAAGAATCAGACCCTGAGTTGGTCCTAAATTGCTAGATGATGTCATATTTTTAAAAAAATTGTTGAGAAAACAGAGGGAAATTTCGTATTTACCGTTTTCTATTGCTTAAACCCAAGTCCAATGCTAGCTTGCAGGTATTATGGAACCATGTGTTGCAAGATTTGGCGAGTGTCGACGTCGCGATTTTTTGGCTTCATGAGATTTGACCTCGTGACTTTGTTAGACGAGTCCTCTGAATGCTTCAATTGCCGATTGCCGATGAGAGCTTATCAGCCTTGAATTGGCCCTTAGTCTCTGTTCAATGTGACCACCTGCCTTAATGTTAAATCTCTATGGGCTTTTCTGGTTCTTTGTCGTTCAATTTGCCGAAATGCGAAATTTTCCTTTGGACAAATCAACGGTCCAGATTTGTTGATGTTCTGACGGTCCAGATCTTATGACCAGAACTCATAAGACCAAAGTCAAACCTCTTATCGGGATTCAGGGTTTCAAAGTTTGAAATGTATTGGACCTCTTGTCCACGGAATCCCCAATTTCTCGATTCTCGATTTCACGATGGATGACCTTTCCTTTCGGGAAATTTCCCAATTGCTTTGATATCCACCACGCGTCCTCCTATATTGGACGGTCCTGATTTATGCTCGTGAATTCGCGATTCGGTATGTTCCGGACGTCTCATCTCTAGGATCTGTAAAACGCCGAACCCCGATGTGCCGATTGGTTCTCCCGATCTCGCCCATGTGTCTCCTGAAAATGGATGACTCCGATCATTTACGGGGTTTTCACCATAAAGAAACCCGATCCCTTGTCCTCAGGATTCACGATTTATCGAATCCCGATGTGTCGATGGACTCTCCCCTTTTTGGACTTTTCTGAAGCCCTCGGATTTACGCCACGCGTCCCCTCAAGATGGACGGTCCTCGTCATTTCGTGATTTCACGACTTGCGACTCCAAATTCTTTGTCAACTGAGAACCCGATTGCCGAGATGCCGAAGGTTTCCTCGATGTCTGCCACCTGTCCAAAAAAATGGACGACTATGATCTTATCGCTATTTTGTGAATCGCGATTTCGCGACGTTCGTCGTGGAGTGTCTTTCATCAACAAGACCTCTGATATCCCGAACTCTGAAATGTCGATGGAGTGATGGCTTGGATCTGCTGCCACCTGTCCTTTGAGATGGACGGCTCACAATCCTCTTAGGATTTCGTGATACGTGATGTCGGGATTTCATGACTTCACAAGTCGAAATTTCTCCTGTGCACTTCAGAGGACTAAACCTCATGCACTTTCTCACGGATCCAATGGCTATCGGTCCTCTATGCAAGATCTAACGGCTGGAATTATTTCACCTTTTCCGCCCTCTCTTCATCCCTTCTGAACTGGTTTCCCTCTCTGGATCCGTTCGCAGGACGAACCTTACGGCCTCAGTGGCTATTCTTTGCACATGAAATGCATTCTTTTCTCATGTGGAAAAAAGATTCGTGAATCTTTCAAAGATTTGAAAGAATTTCACGAGTTCACTGTCCTCTGCTACAATCTTTGGCAGATTTGAAGAATTCCTGCAATTCTTTAAACACTTCTTCTTTCTTTAACAATCTTCCATGAACTTGAACAAATGTCCGTGAAATCTTCAAGGTTTTGGCCTTCTTAAGCTCTTCTTTGTGAATTCTTTAATGATTCTTGAAAATTGTACAAGAATATTTAAAGTTTCTTCTTCTGACTCTCTTCTTCCTTCTCGTGTTTTTGCTCCTTGAAACTTTCGAGCATAGTACGCTCTGCGACCTCGCGTGAGCTTCTTACAATGATCTTTAGAGAGTATTACGGATAGCTTCCTCGTGGAAGTTTCCTATGAGAATCTTCCAAGAGTATGATGGACAACTCTCCAAGCCTTCTGAAAAGTCTGTGTCAAATGCTCTCAAGATCCGTGTAAGCTTTGCAATGTTTGAGGATCGTGTTTCTCTCTAGCCTGTGTGAAGAGGCTTACTGTTGTTGCTCTAATACCATGATAAATTGTGAAGCAAGAAATGCAGAGAGAAAAGAATAGAACAAAAAATAGTATATTAGAATATATGAAGAAGAGTACAATGAGAAGTAAGTCTGAAGGAGTTACGAGAAGGTACAATGCAAAAGGGAAAATAGTTGAGCTAAATAGGCTCAAGCAAATCAAGAATAGAAAGTACAGCTAGCTAGGACAACTGACAGTGTACAGTTAGCCTGTTGAGGTTACATTATATTTAACAACCCTAGAGGTCATGAGAAACCGACACGAAGAAGTAAAGCTCCATGTATTCAGTTGGCTGAACAAAATCGTGGAAATAACGTCACCCAATAAACCATTCCATGACAATCTATTTAAAGATATATTAGAGCTCACGGTAATTTTTTTTAAAGATCTACGGAAGATGGGCAGTCGTACCTTTGCAGTTAGGATTTGCATTCTAAAAACTATTGCAGATGTAATTTCGTGCGTAATACTGTTGGACTTCGCGAATTGGGCTAAAAACTCCCTCCATGATAAAGAGTACCGATAGTTGGGTTCCCTAAGTCTTCTCGGATCAGATTAATGGGACTATATCAATGGTCCACATCTCCTCATATCCGACRGTCCACATCTCCGCATAYCGAAAGGTCTAGATCTGTTCTCACTTTTTGAACTTTTTCATTTTGTGATTTTGTGACTTTGAGAAAGTTTATTGCAATTCAAGACGTTTTGACTGACACAATTTGTTTGCTTGGGCAATAATAATAATTACGAGAATTTCTCTATCGTCACAGAGTTTTGATTACTTCCCTATTTACTGTATTCGACTTCCATTGCAAAGAAAAAGAGTTGTTGTTGTGATTAAGACTAGGGTAAAAGAAAACTCAACTCACATTGTTTCTATGAATGCATTAATATTTCTCAAATATCTATTTCGGAATAAATCTATTGTAATCTGTTCTAGCATTTCTTTTATATGATTGCATCTATAAGTCTGTCAGAATAATCTATCCTAGACATAATATAGAGAAAACTCAAGTACTTATAGATTCTGTGGTAGACATTTCAAATTTTAGATTTTCTTGTGTGGTGTCCAAGCAGGCCTACCTCTTTTGTTAAGGATATAATTATCTCATGGAATACTATTTTTGGTGCTAGTTTCGATTCTAACCTTCATGGAAAGGTCTCAAAAAGAATTATCTTAAGACTTTACCTGTAGAAATTACCAAGGTCTCATATCTAGACTTAGTTCTCATGGACATTTACACATAGGCAATTGTACAAGGGTTTTGGATGCACTGATATTTATCCTACTGTTACGCTCATAAGGTAGTACTCTAAGTTTCCCTTCTTTTTTTTGGTGATTACTCTCAGAAGTTAACCAAGCATAATTATTTACTTTTGTCTTAACCATTAAATATAAGATCTAGATTTTTTTCAAAATCAATCTAACCGTAAGAGTCATTCTGGATTGGGTTTAAGGGAATTCTGTCTATATTTATGCTTCATTTGCTCGAACAAATCTCAGAGTTGTTATATCAATTCATAAATAATTTATGCACCATACCAGCGTTTTAATCCTTTAAACAAAGATGGAAATAATTCAATTTCGAATCAATATATGTACGAGATCAGTGATTTAATCATTTCAATAGAAATGGAAATAATTCCAATTCTGAATCAATATATGTACCATATCAGCAATTTAATCATTTAAACAAGCAGAGATGGAAATAATTAGATTCGGAATCAACACTTGCATTACATCATATATATACAAATCTAAATAGAGAAGGGGCAGATTTACATATCTGAATTAGTTTACACGAAATACAAATGGAACAATCACGTTCCTCCCAACCGTAGAACAAGGTAGCCAAATCACTTGCCTAGTCCACCCCTTAGCCCGACCATGAGTCCATAAGGGATAATTTGGAAAGCTCCTCCTTAGCAATGTCTTTCATTTTTAGTAGTCTCCTCTTGCCTCACACTCAATCAGTAGTGTTCATAACAAAAAGAATACAATAGTCTCCTCTTCTTAGCATACTAGGGAGCGTCGAGCTTCCTCACATATGCTATTTATCAAAACAATATTTTTGCCTAGGTCTTTTTCCCTCCCTTGGGAATTTTCACAGCTTTCTAAATCCCCGATTTTCAAGCGCTGACAATGGCCAAATATCTGATTTTCCACTTGTAAAAATCATCCCAGAGGTAGTTCCAACATGTTCCCCGCTCATGGAGTCATGGTCATCTGAATTTGACATGGTTGTTCCGTTTGTCGTCCTACAATAATTAAAACAATATTC
>SNQJ01S0068710.1:0-24180 GCA_010110895.2 Picea sitchensis | reverse complement strand
TTTAGAATAATCTACCCTGATGGGTTTTATGGCTCTATTAGCCAACTAAGATGCTAAAATAACTAAAAGATGTAAAACTAACTAAATATATAATCCTATCAATCAAGACACTAATATGATTACTTAACTAATAGTAATATTATATACAATATATATATATATACAATTATAAGGTTTAGATAAAGCCTCGTGAACCTTGTGGTTTTTAACTAATGGATTAGAATAAGATGCAAAAATAAAAGAAATTCTTACACTATGAATGACGAAATAATAAACAATGAGGGAATAAGATTATAAATGATATAATGATAATGGACAAAGAATTTAACGTTTGAATGATGTAATCATTATTCATTCGCAAATTAACAAATCAAATGAAACATAAAATAACTAACCTGACATTGATCAGCAACACTAAGTTAGATTCGTCTTTCTATGTTTGTATAAGCTCCACTTAACCTGTGTCAAGTATAAATCTATGAAAAAAACAAGAACGATATTTCCTGAAGCAACTCAAGGAAATCTTTTATATTTCGGAATAGATCTATGATAATAGAAAGACAAATAGATTTTCTCTCATGTGACTTTAAAATGTCCAAAAGCTGAAAGTGAAATCAACTCCAACTCTCAGCAAATGGTATTATCAACTACCCAACATTAGATGTAAACTCAATATGTATAGACAAACAATTAGTCACAGATATTAAAAGAACCAAAATATAATGAACCAAGTAAATAATAACACAACATGAAAAGATACATGCAGAACAGTCTAAAGCTAGTTCAATACAAATAAATTTTCATATCCAGAAATTATATGAGAAATAATAATAACATTGCATAGTCTACAAAAGGACAAAGCCAAAAAGTAAACTATATCCCATATAGTTTCAGAATAATAAGTCCATCATCATGTCCAAGAGGAATTCCCTCTATTCCTGGGCAAGCAATGTTATTTAAAACAATTTCCTAGTCCATTCCTCGTATCGTGTAAGATAGAGACAAATCTACTTTAAAAAGCATTTACTAAAACAAAATAACCATAAAGATAAGTTTGTTGAAACCACTAATCAAAAATAGTTACATCATTAAAACATTGTTGTTCAAAAACAAAATTACAAGTCCATTGTATTCTCAACTTTTGAATTGTTCTTTTAATATTTGCACATTGACCTGTTGTTCACCTGAGAACAAAGAAAAAAAAAATCTAAATTAGAAAACAATCAAATAAATAAATTTAAAAGAAAAGCTACAGAATCTTTGATTTTGTAGCTGGTCTAAAAAACAAAATAAAAACAAATTCATTTATTATTCAAACAAATCATATCGTGAATTACAAGAAAAGTATTTACCAATTAGAACTTTCAAAGGGAAACATCAGACGATTCCGAATTTACAACAACATTGAAACTGGTGGAGTTTTTTATAATCACATCTCCCGATCTCTTGAAGAATTTGTTCGCCCTGAGCGAATCTGATTGGATGCTAGCTCTGAGATCATCATTTTCCTTTTCTAGAACCAAGTTCCGAGTCATTGTTTGATTCAGTTGAGCCTGTAGGTAAGGGATGTCTCGATAGTATCTTTAGATCCAGTCAAAACAACTTTCACAGTACACCTGAGAAACCTTCTTATTCCTTTAAAAAAGGAGGCAAATTAGACACGAAATCATATCGGGGTGAATTTATCTTAGCGGACTCAGAATTGGTATCGTCAATGGAGATCGAGTCTTCAACATCAATGGTGGGGATAGGATCTTCGTTTTTGTGACGTCGATTCCTAGCCATTATGGAAAGGATTCGGCCGTTCCTTTTATTCATGAAGTTTATATCCTGAATCCTCTGTAATTTTTGTTTTCCCTGTTTCTTGGTTTTAATTTTGTTTACATCTACCAAACCTTGCCTAGGATTGGGAGTAACAGATACCTTAGCTTTCAATTTATCCAACACCTCCTCTAAATACTTTTTAGGGACGAATTTGTGCCTCATGTGTGTGTCTCTGACCGATTGATGAAAATTGACAGGGGTTTCGGTAAATAACGCAGGGTCTCCTGTAACTTGCAATTCAATATGAAGGTCTTGCAAAGAATGAGTCGGTGGGAAAGGGTTGGTTGGCTCATTTAAACACAGGGGTGAATCGCCTATCGGTTCAAGTGTGAGTGGAACAAATCCATTCCTAACCATAAATTTTTGTCAGTTATCTCCATCCTTTGACAAATGAGAAATGACTAAGACTCGAATCAATCCATGATGGAAGAGACTGGATTGTAAATTAGGTTTTTTCCTTTGATAAAATCTAGCCATCTTTTTAAGGATTTTAAGAGGGTAAAAAGGCATGTTTAAACTAAACCCTAAGAAAACCATTAACAAGCGTATATGAAACAGAAATACTAATTCATATCGTCCCTCGCAGGTAACAAATTGCTTGATGATTAATAACAAACCATGTCATCGAGGCTTGAACAGATTTATGGGTGTACCTTTGACATCGTAGCGTGACTTGTTGGAAATTATTAACATGTGCAAAGGAATACATTTGATTTTGATATTCTTGAACCAATGATCTCCTTCTCGTGACAGGCCTATGGATTCTGCAATCGATTCCTCACTGACTTGCAACTATAAATCACCTATTTTGGCCCTAGTACCATCGAAGGTCTGGGCAAAATCTTGGGAAATTTTAAGGTTAAATCCCTCGAACGATTGTATAAATTTAACCCACCCAAAGACTGCGAGATCATCCACAACATCATCATGGGAGAGGAAGGCCTGTGAGCCATTCGGCTCTATCCTTACCACAGGGGCCATGGACTTGGTCATGATATACCAGCAGGTGTAGTAAAGAGGAGCCTGTGTTTGAAACCACCAGATACGAACGATAAGCTTTTCATTTTCGGAGGTGGTTCGATAACTACGATTTCGGGAGAAGACCACCATGACTACCACTTTGGTTGTTGATTGAATCCTGAACCAGAGGACAAACGTAATCGAAAACCACCTCCTCTATTGAGAACCTAACCCCAAAACGAAACACCACCAATGATGCAATGAATGCGAGTTCAAGCCAACAGGACAAGGGTGTAATTGTTTCATAGCGTGGCTAACAGTCCTGTACAACAGTGATTAGACTGCAATATGACAATACGGCATAGCATTCAAATTTTAAACTTATATCAAAGTTTAGTTTCAAGAAGTTATCGTGGAGGTGGTAAGTGATAATCAAAACTCTAAATGCAAAACGATCAAGGCATAATCCAAACGTGATCCACTCATATCCTAATGGTAAAAAAAAAAAAACAATTCACAAAACGATATGCCCAATACCCTTGAAGGCTCTTAAGATCATTAGGCATTTTTAAAGACTCATCCAATTTCACAAGGAGAAATTTTAGAATTTGCATGATGTGTTTAGGCCAAGCTTGTTTCAATTTCATGTTTTAACAATCATGAAATTGAACAAGAGTAAACGAGAGATTTAAAAATAAAATAAAAAACACACAACAACCAATCAAACGATTTTTCAAACAAAAATCATAATTGAAGTCGCCGTAAACACAAAGAGGTAGCAATTAAAAAAAAATCGTCAAAACTATGTTTTAAATATCGATGAAATGACACAAATATCTGGTTGCCAACACAAGCCTAGGACAATTACCAAACACATAATAAAGAAGCCAATCGTTGTGGACCTAGCCCAGAGTTGGGTGAACCACGTTAACTCCTGTGTTGAATGTCTTTTGTGTGATTGTTCATGGATTATGTCTGAATGCATATTATATTAGATTTGTCTTATGTGTAAACATTGCGCAATAGTTGCGACTGTTAGAGTAATGGGCTTATGTTGCAATATGAAATATAATGGTAATATGAATTTGAATTCACTAAGTAGCTAATGAAGAACAAAGACATAACAATGCACCCATAACCAATAAGTAAGAATGAATAGAATGATCACCCCCCATTCCCTCACTACTACAGAAACCCGGTTCCTGTAGTCCCAATAGATACCTCGGGTGAGACTTCACCTTCATGCAGGTGATGCCGAAAGGGCCGGTATCTAAAGAGTTTTGTTGGTCAAGATAACTTTAACTTAGGGTCTTATAATCGCTCACAGCGCCACCAATTATACCTACTGCAAGCTCTTTGCAATAGGAGGATGTTGGGCAGGGACGTTAAGACTTTGCCTAGGCGATGAGGATCTAACATGAGATCGCACCTAGCATGCTCTCGATCCTATGTGGATCCTTGATCCACTCCCTAGAACTCACCCATTTCAAATTAGTTGACATGGTGACCCAAAATAAATTTCATCCATAATTTTCTCAAAAAATATAAAAACACATATCTCAATAACAATTGCTAGAAACAATTGCAAGGTCATGCAATTGTTAGGGACAAATTGTCTTTTTGCTCTTCTATCAATAATATTTATATCCGTAATAACTATCATCAAAAACACAAGAAAGAGAAACATTGATGGCACACTATGATTTCCAACACAAAGAACACATGGACCAAGGCCACGCATAAGGTATATAGCTAATGGGTATCGAGTTGTCAGTTCTCCCTAACGCGAATGGTGGGCAGGGCGTTGCCTTTCTTTGTTTTCAACTAGAAGTGAGTCGACCAAACATACCTCTCTCCACCGAAAACTAGTTGCTAGTTAATCGAAAATCTTTTCCAGCGCTATCCCCAGTGTTGACAAGTTTTGCTTAAAAATTCAGAGAGATGAGAAATTCAAAAAGATGAGGAATTTAGAAGGGTAATTGGAATTTCAGATTTAGTGGTTGTTATTATATATTCTAGATGTTCTAAGGTTTTTTAGAGCATTGAATATATTTATGCATTAAAAACATTAAAATTGCAATTTCACCGAGTACATTACCAAATTCCAATTCGGATGATAGTTACCCAAAAAATCAACTAGTAAATTCACATGCAGTTAACTGGACTGCACTCTCAATCGGCTTCTTATCGACACGATCGACACTGACAGTTCAACAATATGTTGCTCACTTTTGAAGGAGTAAGTTAATTTTTGAGTAAACTGAATTTCTTTTAGTAAAAAAATGGGTTTGAATCGGGTCAGATTTTTAGAGGTAGTCTGAGTGTATGGATCAAAATTTCATGTATTTCAGAACCTTATCATTAGAGTTTTGCCTCATTTTAAACCAACCTAGATATCCAAAATCGATCAAACTTCTGGATTAACCAAAAATTTAAAATAAAATCACCAAAAAATCGTGTCAAAAGATTACTCCGAGTTAGCCCACTCCCACCTTCGAATGCTCCATCCACTTTCTGGTGTTCAATTACAGTAACTTCCCTCACCTCAAGCGAGAGCACTAGCTCGATCCGTTAGCGACTAATTAAGCCGAAAGGCATACACCTATTGACAATGGGCAGATTTAATAGGGGTTTAGTGCTTAATAAGTTTTCTATGGACAGGATTAAATATGACTGGAATATTCTTAGTAGTAACACAAAATAAATGGCTGTGATTTCAATCATTAACTTTCTAGCTATTATAAAGACATCCATTTATGTGTTTACTTTTTTACATTTACCTAATCATATTTAAAAATTACTTTGATAGCTAACTGATTGCCACCTAAGAGATTAACATAAATTAAAATATTAACACTAGATAAATGAAGCTCAACCGTTTATTTGTTAATCAATAATAAAATTTAATATATTCTTTTAAAGATTCTTTTCATTGAATCAACCTTTGAATTGATCAGCCACAATTATGTGGCTGTGCTAGTCTACACCCAATCAGCAACAAGCCTACAACAATTCCTCGTCTTCACAGCGGGATCACATCCACATGAACACATCCAAGCGTCTGGTTGCCAAGACACACATTGGCTGATATCATTCACACATCAACTGACAGACACAGGCTACTGTTACCAAGCACTTACCATGGCACACCAAGCTGCCTTTCCAGATCCATAGGGCCAGATCTACACTTCGTTGGAAACAAACATAACACATGGTTGTACAGGCCTAACACCTCCTCTAAACACTACAGCGTGGGCAACACAGCAGCACATTATTTCACCTGGACATCAGAAATCTAATGCTCTACAACAGGAAAACTCTGCAAGCTACTGAAGACTCACATAAATTTATTCCACTTAAACCATCCTGGTATTCCACTTAAACCATCCTGGGCTCTCAAGCGAGGGAGTCAAGGCCAGACTAGTTGTGATACCAAGATGAAAAACACAAGATACAGAAACAGTGATGGCACACCACATAAGCCAAGGGCACACAGAAAACAGTGTATTAGGCTATATTTATAAAATTTAATAACATGAATCTGGAGTGTTCCAGGGAGACTTCGGATACATTCTAGACCTTCTAGAGCTTTCCTGCAAACAACGCAGTACTCAACTGCTCTGCTCAGCTACCCCATCTACTACAGCTTCTAGAGCTGTACTATTCTTCTTAACAGTTTAAAAAGAGATTTATATCCTCTAAACACATGATCCCCTGCTTCCGGAGAGTATAATCCCCTAAGGTTATGCATTGGAAAAGATTTAAAGAACTTTATATGCTTCTATAATTCTCGGATTTAAAGATAATGCTGTTTGAGAAGACAGGGTAATGCCGTCTTATAATAAAAGATGATGCCAATAGAAATTGGCTGATTTTCACCTAGGCTCCAGAATGCTTGATGCATTAGGATCAGCAGCCGCAGAATAAGTTTCGGAAGGTGTCGTAGACGAAGTCGCTACACTGCTTGATGTTCTTTCGGGGTCAATAATTCTACAACGTTTAAGTTTCTGAGCTGCGCCCGCGGCATCCAGATCCACGAAAGCAGGCTTTGTGGGTGAAGGAAGATGTTCTCGCTCACTTTTCAGCATCGACACCACCTGGAACATTGAAGGCCGCAAAGCTGCAGCTGCTTGCGTGCACAGAAGACCAATTTTAATCACTCTAAGCCCGTCCTCCCACGAATAACTGTCCTTCAATGCGGGATCCATAATTTCTAAAGCTTTATTTGCTGTATAGAGTCTCCATGTCTGCTTGGCCAATATCAACAAAACATAAAATTTTAGTTAGCAAGGGATCGTAATACCATAGAGATTTGCGAAAATTTCGACTCGAAATATGAGATCTACGTGAACCATACTCCTTCGATGAGAAACTCCATTTCTTCTGTAGAACTCTGATTTTTTCTTCCGCTGATAATCTCAAGTACAAGCACTCCAAAGCTGAATACATCTGCTTTCTCCGTCAACTGTCCTCGTAAGGCGTACTCAGGGGCCATGTAACCTCTGCGCAATATCATA
The DNA here is from genome assembly GCA_010110895.2 of Picea sitchensis. Taxonomy (NCBI): domain Eukaryota; kingdom Viridiplantae; phylum Streptophyta; class Pinopsida; order Pinales; family Pinaceae; genus Picea; species Picea sitchensis. Next base: position 16,879 of record SNQJ01S0068710.1, on the reverse strand, counting down.
TGCAATCAAAATTATATGATCCATATTCAGATATATGACTTGTAATTTCTTCATCTAATGTAAATTTTTAAATGTTAGCTGGGAACATCAGGAGATGATTGATCAGTAGAGAAAATTCTTACAAAGTTCCTGCAACTCTAGTGCTAACGTGGCTTTGATCTTCTGTAAAGAATCTGGCTAGCCCAAAGTCTGCTATTTTGGGTCTGTATTTATCATCGAGTAAAATATTGCTTGCTTTGATATCTCTGTGGATGACTCGAACATCAGATTCCTCGTGAAGATATGCCAGCCCACGTGCTGTTCCAAGCATGATTTCAAACCTTTTCTTCCAGTCAAGTAAATGACGTTTTGTTGCATCTGCAATGCATAGCAGACCGTAAATACATTAGCTGCAATCGATATATACAAACAAACGAATACAGTATCCATGAAGCGATTAAGAACGAGTAGAAACCGAATAGAATCTTGTCGAGACTACTGTTCCGGAGGTATTCGTAAACTAGTAGTCTTTCTGAGCCTTCAACAGCGCAACCAAGCAATTTCACAAGATTCCTATGCTGAACACGACTGATGAGATTTGCCTCGTTCAGAAATTCAGCATCTGCTTGCCTTGTACCCATAAACAGTCGTTTTACTGCAACCTCTTTGCCAGAGAGAACCCCCTGCAGATCCACGAACTTCAAAATTATTTCTGTTCTCCATTATTACTTGAGTTACTATTTTCAAATATCTAATATGATTGAATGATATAATATAACTGAATGAAACACTAAGCCCTCACTTTAAAAACAGATCCAAAAGCTCCTTCACCAAGTTTATTCTCTTCTCTGAAATTGGAGGTAGATTCTCTCAGAATGTCGTACTTGAAAATAAGTTCTGGATTAACTATAGTCGGCGTTAAGATAGAATCTCCTTCATCACCTGCGAAAACAATTACAAGCCGTCTGCTTATGTTTGCGGGAAAGAAACACTTGAACAATTCTTAATACACAGGGTAATCGGACACAAGTTCAGGACCTCCAGTTCGATAAATCTCTTCCCGACGTTTCGGACGAGGGAAAAAATTCCACTTCCAAAGGCCTATGGCTGCAATCAATACAACCGTAACGGCTACTACGCTCAGACTTATCGCGAGCACCCTAGGTCTTTTGCCTTCTGCAGATTTTGGTCTTTTGCCTTCTGCAAATTTGCACAAAGATTGTCAGGGACCATAGGCTATGTTTTAGTTCAACAAAAATAAAACCGGTAAGTTCCTTATGTGAAAGAAGATACCGGAGGACGAGGGAGGACTTTCTCCTGGTGGCGGCGAGAGAACAGAAGCGTTGAAAAAATTATAAACCTCATAACGCAAATAGCAGTTCTCAGATCCAAATTGTGCCCCAAGAGCTCCACTTCAGATATAAAATATTTTTTCTAAGGAAAAAGTTAGGCACGATCCGCAGTCTATTCGGGACAGGTATCTCCACACCGATCCGCAGTCTGTTCGGGACAGGTATCTCCAACACTGCGCTGAACTGTAGATGTTCCCCGTTAAATTGGAAGGCCCAGCGACTGAATCTGTAACGAAAAGCTTTGGACTCTCCGCAGCTTTAGCGGTAACCTTTGAGACCAAGGCTGACATAGCTTTTGTGAACTGTTGTGGCTTACTGCTGTTCCTAGAGTTGCAAAGAAGGTTTACTGGTGTATTCGGCGTAATTTCACTGTTGTTGTCAAATCTATAATTGTCGTAACGTAAGAAGCAACCGTCTAGTTGAATGAATCCCGAAGTGTTGTGGCATCCCTGAACACCCTGAACAAGAATTTGTTTGGCTGTGGATGCGCACTGCTGGCAATCAGAGGATTTTAAATCTCCCCTGCACTGTACAAACCCATAAACACTGCTGTTGCTGTTTTCGCCCCCAACAACAACATTAGAAATATTAAATCCGCTGGGATTAACGTTCCTGACCAGTAATTCCAAAACGTTATTTAGATTACGCTGGAAGGCGCTACCGTCTCTATACTCACCATTCACACAATTTTGCCAAACCAAAGCAGTCTGAGCATCAGCTGCTGCGAAGTGCATACGCGTACATCCACTGACAATAACTAAAACGGTCATGATTAATTGTTTCATCTCCATTGCCATACCCACCTCCTTCCTCATTGTGCCCCGCCCTGATCCGACGCAACGGCATGACATTTTAGGGGCTACTCCGATGATGCAATGGCCTTGTAATGTTGAAGTTGTGTATTAATTTTCAGATTAGTTTTGGAGGCCGCATCGTATAGTGTGTGGTAGGGTTTGAAAGTTTATCAGCAGCAAATTCGTGGTGGGTGAATGCAGAAAGGTTTTGGGTTGGTTCAGAAAATGAAACGCTTTACCATAAAATGAAAAGTTGCATATTTACCAAATTTGTGTGTAACAAAATTTTAATCTTTGTTAATCATTTAGATGTGGCAATCAGTTATCCATCATCATAGTAAATTTTAAATATGATCAAATAAAAGTAAAAAACTAAACATGTAAAGGGATGTCTTTAAGTTAGTGGTTGAAATCATAATCATTCATTTATTGGGATGACTAAAACTAGCACAGCTGCTAACTAGCGGCTGAGAACACCGAAAGGTATTGGTTTAGAATGCTTGCAATAAAACTTCTATGGTACTCTGTAATCCGTCTGTGGTAATATGAAACGTTTGGTTGTACGGTTTAATCCTACTTAATTATTTAAACGTGGCAATTACATATCTTTACAGTAATTTTTTAATGTGATTAGGTAAATGTTAAAAAGTAAACATGTTAACGGATGCTTTGATAAATGCAAGAAAGTTATAAACAATAAATTTGACCCATTGATTTTGGAGGATGACTAAGAATATGCCAGCATCTTCAATGCATAGCTATCCATTAAACACTAAAAACCTATTAAATGTACACATTGTTCATTTTGTTCACCAATATTTAGATTTATTTATAAATAAGGTTTTAAAATTATAAAAAATAAACAATATATTGTATGTATTGCAGATGTAAAATCGGGGGCTTCATGTTGTTCACTAATATTTTATCATTGTTTATTATAAATGAAGTTTTAAAATTATGAAAAATAGAATTAATATATTATATATAATGGGGAAGCATAGTAGAAGGTTTACAGATATTGAGAGTATTAAAAAAGTATAAATTTATTAGATTTAATCTCCAATACCTATAAACTCCTTGACTATCTTTCAATATTGTATATTTCAATATTTACAATATATTGATCAATTTTCACAATTTTAAAATCTTTTATAAATAAATGTGATATGATATTGATAAACGAAATTAAATCTCAGTCACACAAGGTAATGACCAGCTACCTTCCCATCATAAAGATTGAATGGGACATATAATCTGATCAATATCATGTGCGGAGACTAACCGGCTATCTCCCTTATCATATCATGGTAGAATGAGACATATAATCGATATCATCAATATCATGTGCGGAGACTAACCGGCTATCTCCCTTATCATATCATGGTAGAATGAGACATATAATCGATATCATGGTCGATATTAATGGGAGAATGAGACATATAATATATATCGATATCATGGTCGATATTAATGGGAGAATGAGACATATATATCGATATCATGGTCGATATTAATGGGAGAATGAGACATATAATCGATATCATGGGTCACATTTAAATTTGAAATACCCAACACCAATTAAAAAACCATATATAAACTTAATGTATACCATGGAGCTTTAGTAGCGGAGGGTATCACTAAAGAATGAAGTTGGGTATAGCAGTAATACCTGTAAAAACAAAGCATATCAAAAAAATTAATTGAAATTCTCAAATTTGATTATTGTTTACATTACCTATTACAATTATATTGGATTGGACTAAAACCAATTATCCACGCATTTACGCAGTTATGAAAGTGATTCTCTCCGTGGAAAATGGCATCAACAGTTTCAAAGTAGGCCGAAGATTCATTGCCTGGATTTTGACATGATGTGGAATGTAATTTCATTTTGTAGAGGTATTAAACACTTAGAAAGTGATGTCTAAGTCAAATTAAAAATGGTTTTATCTAATAGTTTGTTTTGGTTTTTTTTGGTGGTGATATAATCACAATTTTTTGTTTTTTAAATTGTATTTTTTTTAACTTGTTGAAAAATCTCTAGGTCATTTGGATTATATAAAATTAACCACTTAAATTTGCAGATCCAACAATTTTTTGCAAGATTTTAAGAAAATTAAACATAAATTAAATTGAAAATGGCATTGTCTAATTGTTCTACATTTTGGCTCTTCACCAAAATCCAGTGATATAAATCCGTATGAAATCACAATTTATACTTTTTTAAATTGCATTTCTTCAGCAAATTTGTAGATCCAACAATTTCTTACCAAGTTTCTGGAAAAATTAAACAGAAAATATCCCCGGAAAAAGGTTAAAACATAGAACAATTAGACTACATCATTGAAAATGGCATTGACTAACTAACTGTTCTACATTTTGGCTCTTCGCCGAAATCCGGTGATATAAATATGCAAGAAATCACAATTTTTTGTTGTTTAAATTGCATTTCTTAATGCAGAAATTGATTCAACTTGCTGAAAACCCTTTGGGGAACTTATATTATATAAAATTAACCACTCAAATATGTAGATCCAACAATTTCTTGTAGAGTTTCAGAAAAAATTAAACAAAAAATATCCGAGAAAAATGGGCAAAACGTAGAACAGTTAGACTACGGCATTGAAAATGGTGTTGTCTAACTGTTCTATGTTTTTGCTCTTTTCATCACAATCCAGTGATATAAATCTGCATGAAATCACATTTTTTTGTTGTTTAAATTGCATTTTTGAATGCAGAAATGGATTCAACATGCTAAAACACCTTTGGGGAACTCAGATTATATAGAATTAACCACTCAAATCTACAGATCCAACAATTTTTTTGCCAGATTTTGGGCAAAATTAAACATAAAATATCCCTGGAAAAGGGCCAAAACATAGAACAATTAGACTAGGGCATTGAAATCCGGTGATATAAATTTTCATGAAATCACAAATTTTTGTTTTTTAAATTGCATTTTTGAATGCAAAAATGGATTCAACATGCTGAAAAACCTCTAGGGCACTCAAATTATATATAATTAACCACTCAAATCTGCAGATCCAACAATTTATTGCCTAATTTTCTGGCAATTAGGCAATAAATTTTCTAATTTATTGCCTAATTTTCTGTTTAATTTTCGGGAAAATTAAACAGAAAAATATCCCTAGAAAACAACCAAAACGTAGAATAATTAGATCACTGGTGATTTTGATGTTTGATGTCTATCACTAGTCAATTTTTTTAATAATGTATATCAATATGAAGAGGTGAAATTAGCAGGCCAAAGAATTGGACGAATGTTTGCAAAAGCATTCTATATGTTACTTAAGTGTTTTTATTTTATTCGTTGTTACAATGTAATATGGAGTTTTTGTATTTGCAAGGGTAGAAGAAGTTTAAACATACCATTTGAATTATTTCAGCCCGTCATTTTAGGAATTTGGTTATATGATTTTTAGTCCAAGACCCCTATTGCATGTGGATTGTGAAATCTCAACAACTAATATCTACGATTTCAAAATTTCTTCTAAATTTTGATGAATTATATACACGTATCTACAATGTACATACACCATGTAGTTAACATATTTGACTTGTTATTGCTTGGTAGATGAACTACCCAACCACCCATCTTTAATGTTGGGCCCCAAGAAAGGCTTTCACGATGGAACCCTTACATCTCATAAGGTTGATCCACGTATTTCAAGAAATGGACACCTTGGTTTTCATGTATGATGTCATTCCCCATGGCTTGAGATGGAATCATAAGAAATCTAAAAAATATCTCATTGTTGTCCAACAAGTATGTAGGTGAAAAATGAGTTATAAATTTGAGAATTTTTTTTCTTTCACGTTAGGGCCTCTTGTGCTTCTATATGTGGCCAAAAGATCTAACCACAAACCCTAAGTTGAAAATAATGTTTCCTCGGACATAACTCCTAGTGACATCTCCAATGACATATTGAGAACAAGATGAAGAAAAAGGTGGTTGGAAATTTCTGCTATGAAATACTTGTTGTTCTATGTGAATCACATCCCCATAAGAGTTCCCTTATGCTAATTTGACGCGTGAGTTTTCATCAAAATATAAACATAGGGATGGCTAAAAAATTCCAAATATTTGACTTCATAAAAAGAATATGTGTCATACCTCATAGACTATGTTTATGTGTCATACCTCATAGACAAGTTCTCAAAAGAATATGTGCCGTACCTCATAGACCATGGCTTGGGATTGTCATGAGAAAGCTATAATGAATCAACACTAGATGGTTGAAACAAATCTGTGGAAATGTTTTCTTCATGTTGTCAAAAATATGCGTTACTAGTATACATATATGGCTAGAAGTGATCATGAAATTTTTTAGAGAATGCATTTGCTAAAGATGGTTGTTCCATTTAAGGCAATAATTCTACAATATTGTCTAGAATCATTATCAGTGTCATAAATAGGATCCCCATCAAAATGTAAACAACTCATATTTCATTTATCCCTTTCATATAGAAAGGCATCAATATTTTCAATCTTATGATTATCATGTTCTTCATTAAATGAGAAATTGACCAAATCCAAGGGTTTCCCTAAATATTTTTCATTTTCCAAATCATCAAAGGATGCATCATAGAATTCAAAAACTTGGAAATGAGTACAACTTACCATGCCCTTTTCTTCACGTGAAAGAGATATGGAAGCATAGATACCCTCATCTCCATTAAATGGAGGAGAAAATATCTTCTCAAATTTATCGTCACTTGACGAATTTTCTTGAAATTCAATCTTCTCAAAATCATAAGAATAAAAATTATCAAATTCAGAATTTTGAGAGGAACTAAGGCCCACCGAATTCTCATATTCATGAGGAGGAGTGTTCTCTCCAATAGGATCTTATTCATGGACTCGATATTCAACCTGATTTGTTTCTTCAAAATATTCTTCTTCAATGGATTCATGAGGTGGATCTTGCTCTTCTTCAAATATTTGATCACTTCCTTCATATTTACATTATTTTATCTTCTAGGTCTTCAATGGGAACTAGGAGTGTTTTATCTTCAAATCACTCATCAAAATACAAGTGTGTATGGAATGATGAATCCATTCATCAACAAGATCATGTTCTTTAATGTGATTTTCATCAATGTGCTCCTAGTGTGCTTGATCTTTGATTGGGTTATAAGGAACTTCTTCTTGATGTTTATGTGATCAATTCTTCATACAATCATGGAATGTTTCTTCATACTCATGTAAGGCTACCATAGTTTCTTCAAGGATCTCTTCATACTCTTGACAATGAGGACCCCAACATTTGAGGAAAACTCTAAACAAACCTACAAGAGTAGTTATCTTCCTTGGGACACTAGAATACTTGACCCTTCTTCATTGATATTTTTTCTAAGATGGTACAAATAGTCTTATTAATACATTCTCATGTCTTTCATTGATATTTGAAACATACTTCAAAAAGTTATGAGACATATGGAATAGAAAAACACTACAAGGAAAATACCGTGTAGTATAGGATTTTGTGGAGGCTTTTACTGTTACAAGATTTGGCAAATTTAAGAAAAAAAAACTCTTCTACATCCTTCATTATTTGAAGCATAAGTTCTAATGGATGTTCCATATAATTAAAAGAAATTGGGTGGGTAGAGGTTGTAGTGGAGGTTTCATTTTTATATAATGATTACATTAATGCATTATCCAGCGGATTACATCTTTGTTATTTGTAACAGTGTAAATCATCCACATATTAACTAATCAACAACGCAACATTTTACGACATTTGATAATGCAATAAAACATGAAACCCATTTTATTATGTATGAATAAGAGACCCATTGTCATACAAAATGAGACAATGTAAAGGTCCACAATAATCAAAATGCAACCAATACGTAATTGTTACACTTATTGGTAACATGTTCTCATGCAATTGAGACAGTATGTCGAGTTCATTAAACAAAACCCCTAATTTCCACAGACAAATATTCCAAAATATACAACTTGTAGCAACATTCAATTATATTAATTGTCATTCATCACTTGAACAATTATAATTGCTCAAGATGCATGCATGCCTCATTTCTTCATCACTTGTAAGCGATGGTGTACTTTGGTTATGTTAAGCCCTAGACAAAGCCCAATGTTAAGTATAAAATCCCTTATTAATACCTATATATTGAATTAATACATTTCTAATGTTATATTTGTATGTCATCTAGAACTCTTTATTGTACCATTTAATTATAATTGTACCCCTTTGTCTCCTATATATACCAATGAGACCTAGTCTCAGGATCATTTTATCTCATCTCATATTGTATTTTGAATTGGATATAGTGTAAAAGGAGGTTTCCCCCTCGAAGTGGACTATATTCATTGATTTTTTCATTTTTAAATCATTGGATCATAACATTTGGTATCAGAGCATCGATCCTAGGGTTTCTCTTCTTTGAGCAAGACATCTTATCATTTTCACTATAACTTTTTTTGGGCCAATTCGGACATCGCAATTTGGAGGTTACTTAGAAGACATATCAAGGTAGCGATGGTAAAAAATCGAGGTTCTTTGTTGTTATAATTTTGGAGATAGAGCCTATGGAATATAGGGTTTGTGACTCATCCTGAATACAGTTTTCAATGAGTCAGCTTGGGGTTTTCGATATAATATTTTTTATGGAATGTTATGACAGTGAAAATTTGTATAGAATGAGGATACATATCCTAGTAGTACAGGTGGTACAAATTTCATATTATATTTCTTTATACTTTCATATATATAGTCCATGTAAGACAAGGCTTGTGATTGATCCTAAAATCCATTTTAAAAGAGTCAGCTTGAAATTTTCGTTGTAACTTTTTTTCTGTGAAGTTTTTTACTCTGAAATTTAGAGAATCTTGAGGATACATAGGGAATTACACATGAAAAAATTTCAAATTTTGAACCATTATAATTTGTGAGATATATCTCATGTAAGTTAGGGTTGTTTATTAATCCTGAAATTAGTCTTGAACAAGACATTTTGGTATTTTTTCTATAACGTTTTATCAATGAAGCTTCAAATTGTGATATTTTTAGGAGTTTAAGAAGTCATATCAGAGTATTACAGGTCAAAATTTCATACTTATAAGGGTTCAATGTTTAAATATATATCAGGATAAATGCCATCCATCCAGTCATAATCCAAATTAAGGGTTTGAAAGGTATGTAACTTACAATTGGCATAACATTTTATTGGAGGATTCATCTTTGGTGATTCAAAATTTGTGAAAAAAGAGGTAAAAGAGGAGAATTGTTGTTTCCTCACATGTCTCCAAAGGCTCCCCCAAAATTTACTTCACCAGCTAAACCTCTAGAGAGCTCAACCATCACTCGAGAAGAAACATAAGAAAATTTTCACCAAATTGGAGAGATGGATAAAAAAAAGGAGGTGGAAAATAAGATGGATGAACATAGGAAGGATATGGAAAATCACATGGAAAATAAGATGTTGTAATTGAAATATTCCATGTCTTCTATGATATTACATGATCTATATGAGAGACTCCTTGTAGGACACATCAAGATGCAAGGCAATCATAAAATTGTAGAGGAAATAAAGATTGTCCTAAAATCATAATTACTCATCAATTCAAGATCCACGTCATCAAGTTTTCAATGCAGAACCAAGGAACTACTTCATTCCAAAGATCAATATGAGGAAGTCCTATAGCATGGATATACCAAATGTAGTAACTATTTGAGCTACACCAAACTCCGAGATTACAAAAGGTACCTATTGCATCCTTGTATTTAGAAAATGATCAATGTGTTTGGTATCAATGTATTTGTGCAACAAAAAAGAATTATATTATCTCTTGGTCCATTTTTATGAATGAATTTATATCAAATTATGGGGATATTAAGAGAAATAAATTCTTTAGTCAATTGATAACTCTTCAGTGAAAAGGTCCAATTACATAGCACATTCAACAATTCCAAAATCTCAATCTCAGGGTAAATAAAATTCCTGAGGACAATTTGTTAGATCTCTTTATGGGCACTTGAAAGGAAAACATTCAACATGAAGTCCATCTCTTTGAATCTAAATCCCTACATAAATATTTCAATATGGAAAGGAAAGTGGAAAACAAAATATGTCTACTGGAAGGGTGGCCATTGATAACTATAGGGAGCACCATGTTACCTCTCCTAAATTGAAAAGGTTGACACCTCAACAAATGAATGAAAGAAGAGAAAAGGGACTATGCTTCAATTTTGATAGAAAGTACAGTAAAGGACATAAATGCAACAAAAAGAAACTATTCTACATTGACTATAAAGAGGAGGAATATGAAGAATTGGAACTATCACAAGAGATACATCTAGAAGAAACTACTCCAACAATATCTTGTCATACACTGGTCAACATCAATACTCCACAAACCCTCAAGATATGAGGATACATCAAAAAGGAAAATGTAACAATGTTGATTGATTTTGGTAGTACCCATAACTTCATCAATTACAAATTAGCAAAAGATCTCAATTTTTTGTCTTTCCAGCACTAGAGTTTCAAGTAATGATTGTGGATGGAGGTACCATAAATTGTTATGGGAAGTGCCATAGTATTAAAGTCAATATGGAGGAGTATTTATTGGATAGTCCCATGATTTCCATCCAAATGGGGGGTTTTGATGTTGTATCAGGGGTCCAATGGATACAATCATTGGGAATAATGGCCCCTAATTTTCAATATATTTTCATGATATTTTCCTCAAAAGGGAAGGAAATTGAGATTATAGGTATCCAATGTAAACCCTCTATGGTGATATGCTCTAATAGCATGAAAAAATTACTCAAAAAGGGACACTAGGGTGTAATTTCACAATTGTGCTCATTAAATGTTCAAACATCTATATCCTCTACTCCAATGGATCTCTAGATAGTTATCAATAACCATTCCAAGGTATTTGGATAGATTCCTAAGGGTCTTCCACCTGCTTGATATCATGACCATGCTATTCATTTGCAACAAGGAAGCGTACCACCTCGAATTAGGCCTTATAGGTATCCATATGCACAAACGAGTGATATTGAACGTATGATCCAAGAAATGTTAGATGTGTGCATCATTAAACCTATCCAAAGTTATTTCTCTTCACTAGTAGTGATGGTTATGAAGAAGGATGGTTCATGGAATATGTGTCCAGATTATAGACAACTCAACAAAATGACCATCAAAGATAAGTTTCCCATCCTTGTCATTGATTAATTATTAGATGAATTGCATGGAGCAATTTTCTCCACTAAGTTGGATCTTTGTTCATGATATCATCAAATCAGAATGAGGAAGGAAGACATTCCCAAAATATCCATTAGAACACATGAAGTTCACTATGATTTTTTGGTTATGCCATTTGGCTTACTAATGCACCTTCAAAATTTGAAATCTTGATGAATTCTTCTTTCAAACCCTTAGAAAATTATGTTAGTATTTTTTGATGACATTATAATCTATAGAAAATATTGGGAGGAGCATGTGAAACATGTTGACAGAGTATTACAACTTTTGGAAGAGAAATGACTTTATGAAAATCCTTCCAAGTGTTCCTCTGGGGTTCAAGAAGTGGAATATTTAAGTCATATTGTATTTCATGAAGATGTAAAAGTGGTTCCTAACAAAATTAAAATAACGAGGGAATGGTCAATTCCAAAAATCTTGAAGAAACTTAGAGGATTCTTAGGATTGACAGGCTATTACCGTAAGTTTGTTAGGAACTATGATCAAATGTAAACACCTTTAACAACAATATTAAATAAGAAAGAATTTCTTCGACTCAAGAAACAACCAAATATTTTGAAAAACTAAATGAGGCTATGTGTACAACTCTTCTCTTGGCCACACATGACTTCAAAAAAACGTTTATTGTGGAGTTTGATGCTTCAGGACATGGCATTGGTGCAGTTTTAATTCAAGAAGGAAGGACCCTTGCTATTATCACCAACAACTTTCTCATATCAATACAGACAATGGATGAATAAACAACTTGCACAGACACAACATGCTTATAACATTTACAGAACCCATTTTAGCAAGATGATCAAAACTATATAAAATACCCATGAATTTCTGCGCACTTCCATCAAAGCTAGTGTGCACATATTCGCACAGGACAAAATAGCTCCAAATGCGCACAATGTGTGCCCCATGCAACTTTCAATGAATAAATCTGTGTGGATGTGGAAACAACGCATTTATGAATTTAATCGAGCCTCAACCACTTCCAAACTGAAGGGAGTCAAGACAAGACCCCAAGATCGACCCAAAATATCACCTTGGGATGACTAAAAGGATGGGATGTACCTCTAAAGGTCTCCCATTCACAGTTGGAACAAGTTATGAAATACCTTGATATGGTCCTATAAATAGATATCCATTGCATGCTAAAAAAGGAAGAAGTTCACTGTATTGTTGTGTTTCCCAATTACTCTTGGGGAAACCATTTGTTCTCTTGACAATAGACTTTTGAGAAAACGTTGCATAGGGAAGACATTCCACCTCTTGGGAATATTTTCCATAGAGTTATTCACCATTGTCAATTCATGATAGGAGAGTAAAATATCTACTTTGAGGGATTCAAGAGCCCTCCCTAATAGGAATAGGGGATTCATAAATCCCACATTTCTCCTTTTGGTGTTCTTGATATCAAAGACCATTCTCTATTGGGTAACCACTCTTTGTGTCAAGTTTCATGCATTCTTTGTTTATATTTGCTTAGGTTAATGTTCTTTCTTTATCATTCCTTTATTTGTATATTTATTGCTTTCTTACTTGTGGGTTAAATAAACTACTAATCATTGTTCTGTGTTTCTTTGTTGGTCTATCAAGGAAACCAAAGGGGTCTCTTTTTTCTCACTCTAGTGACCAAAAACCGCAAACATATTGGCGACCATACTGGAGATTGGAATCCAAATTCATCCTCAAGTAGGCTATTAGAGCATTTATTCTCGCTCTATTTTGTTTGGAGGAACCAAAACTGGACTTGCCATATCCTTAGACATTGGAATTCAATCTTTGATTAAGAGAACCAATTCAAAATTCCTATCCTGCCATTTTTTTGTGTGTGCACAAGTTCAGGTCCAACAGATGCACACACCGCACAATTCTATGCATTGTCTACACTCATAGACTATGCACATTGTGCACACCTATCTCAACACATAGCCATGTGGAAGCCTTATTTTTCACTAATTGTAAGGCTTGTTGAGCCCATTTTCACCAAGTAGCTTATATTTATTTTATGCACTTTGTAAAAGCCACAAAAAACAGGCTTGGGATTCATTCTTGCATAGATACTTATCACACATAGACATCTAGGGGGATTAAAAAGGACCATAACATATTTTATTTCCTTGGTTTCCACATGGACGGCTTAAATGTAGCGTTTGAATTCCAAACATTGAAAACTTTCCTTTTACAAAACATCACATCAAAATTAGGACTAGAAGACTATTTGGACGATCTTGGAGTATGCTCTTTCCTCCCACCCTTGTGTGACCCTGAAAATCAAAAAATAATATTTCTTGAAGAAACCTTCATCTCCCTTCAAAATCAATTATTTTAGGAGAGGCCAATACCTCTTAGATTCCTTGTTGAAACATAATATAAAATATTTGTAAGGGCCCATACATGCCAACATGTGCACAATCTTAAGATAGTTTCAAATTTTTAGAGTAAACCACCTAGGAAGTTTAAGGATTTGTAAGGAGTCATACATGCCCACATGTCTACAATATAAGGATAGTTTCAAATATTTCTTAGATTAAGACAACATTCTAGGAATATTAAAATCTCAAAAGTAAGGACCCACATGTCCACCATTCTAGTTACCTAGGGATTTTCAATTTTTGCAAGGATTGTTTGTGAAATTTAGTAAGTTAGAGATAAAACAGGATTTGTAAAGTACCAAGCAATGTCCAGATGTTAAAATTAAAAACACTAACTTATTGAAAATATTCACTCACCATCACTTTGTGCACACAAAATCACCACATATTCGAAATAGTTCTACTAGATACTTCAAACTGTAGTATGCTCTTCTCCCCACGCCCATAAGCGATATTGGAGGATCAGAAGGGATTCATTTGCTTAGTGTAAATAATTTGATCACACCACTTTTAAGAAATGAGGCTATCACATGACCCCAACCTCATAGCCTACTGTCATGTCCTAAAATAAACCATAAACAACACATTTTTAACCTCCATAGGAGGAACACCAAAAGAAAAGTGTAGTCTAAGTTACGATTTTGAGGGTAGGTATTCAAATAAATCCCCATTATCCTTTTCTCATTGAGACTTAGAAAGTTGTGAATAGGGTTCCAAAGTCCTCCCAATCAAGAATTCCTACACCATAAGGCAGGGAGACACCCATGAAGGGTCAAAGGCCAAGGTCGAGTTGTTCTATGCATGTCTCCTTGGGTCACCCAACCCTTGGAAAAAATCTAGCCTGTGACCCATTTCTGAGGCCAAAAATCTGAATGTCGTGCTTGATCGAGGTAACTTAGTGACCAAACCTAGGATTTATCTACCCAGATGATGGTTGTGGGTTGCAATCACACCTCAATTAGATTTTGAACGACTGTTGGTAAATATGGCTAGTACTTTTGGGATATTCCCCTTTCACCCCTCATTATAACTGATTGTTCATATCTTCACTAGCTCCTCTTTTGGTGGATTCATGCCCATTTTTTAATGCTTTTGGAAGGCCAAGTTCTTTTTGAGAGGAAGGATGATAGGTCTATTAGGACATGTTCACTCCCCCCCCCACCCCATGCAGAAAAAAATATCAACCATCTTACATTGTTACTCTATTTATGTATGATTGCCTCTATTTGATTACATATAGTTTGAAAGTACATTGTTGAGATAGTTTACAAATAACTTTTTCCTTTATTTATTCTCATCACCAATTTCACACCTTCACATACACTCTAGAATCATAGGGGAACCACAACATCCCCATCGTTATAGACGTTTGAGAAACCTCCCTCCTGTTATCACATAAACTTGTCAAAGCCTTAGGAGATTGTGGTTTCTACCTAAGCCTGCAAATTTTCCTCTTTTTGCAGACCCGATAGTAAGTTTTTCCTCTCGGCTTGTAGCTTTTATTTTGTTTGCCTTTATCTGTTTGATCAACATGTTTTCCTTGTCGACTCACCTAATAAGTGTCGGCCCTAAGCCTTACTGTTTTCCCTGAAGTCAATCACTTCTCCCTTTTCCTCTGTCATTGAATCCTTTATTTTCCCGAGCCCTCTGCCAGTCATCCAAGTAATTGTTCACATGTTGTAGTCGTGAGCACCAAGCGCAACACTTGAAGCAGTCCAATATAAACTCAAATCAAGCGAGTGAGCAAGATCAGTGTTCAACGATGGAGATCCATCAGGAAGATTGGATCGAAGGCCATCAGGTGATTGGGGTCATATAGTTACACCAAGTTTAGCATCAAAGAGGAGAGTCATGAGGACTCATGAAATACGAAGTCGCGAAATAATCTAGGCTTTCCATTTCAGAAGGACACATGGCACCAGATCCGAGCCGCAGAGAGAGTCTTTTCGGGAAGGCTGACGTCAGAAGTGTCGATATCCAAAGTCCCAAAATGTCGTTATGATCTGGGTCGTCCAATGCAAAGAGACGTGTGTCACCCGATCTGAGGGGGTCATGATTTCATGACTCAGAAGTTCAAGCAAGGAGCGCAATGTGAGTTCGCGAAACATGAAATTGCAACGCGACCAAAAGTTGGGCCCACGGTCACGGCCCATGGTCATATGGGAGTAGAGCCATAAATAAAGGGAAAGCACCCATCGAGCAATGAGCGGTTGAGATTGTTCGAGCAAATGGTCATGGCCATCAAGTCCAAATAAAATCTGACTGTTGATCCATACGGGTCGTTTTCGTGATTTTGAGCATCGGGATATTTGAAATCAAGGGGAGTGAAAACTCCTGAAATATGAAATCCCAAAATTTCATATGAGATAAGCACAAGGTCAGGGCCTGCGGTCATGTGGGGTGATGAAAGGAGCTGCGCAAAGGATCGAGGCACTCAAGTTAGTCACAGAGAAAGATCTACATGGCCTCGAGGCACCAGAATTAACTTGAAGGAGTCGTGAGCTCACCTGGAACATTCATGGGTGTCAGGCCTCATCCTGAGCCCAATAAAAGTAGTTAATGAAAATGGAGAAGGTGGTTGAAACCTCGTTTCACCACATAAATGGAAAGCATGGGAATTCTGGCTGTGGAGGGCAGACTGTCAGCTGAAAGTTCCCCTATCATGGATTTTATTGTGAAGCCCATACTAATATGATCTTGCATCTGAAAGAAGAATGCAAGTGCAATCTGATAGAGAAAGATGCAGACGCCAAGCCTTGAATGTAATGACTAGAGTGTGCTTCTAAAGGGAGTAGGTTACTGTTATCACTGAAATTTCATCCGCATAGGGCGACAAGAACTCCGCATCATCACAACAGAAAGAGTCATTCATGGCACAGGATTAATTCCACAGCATTTCAAAAGGGTCAAAAACTATACAAATGACCAAAAATTTGAAGGGCGCTTTTCATCATCTGGGCGCGCGCGCGTACGCGCGTAACAGTAACGTACAAGGCGCGCATATGTGCAAAAGGCGCGGCTGTGGGGCGAAAAACCCGCGCGCCTGCTAAACGGCGCATTTATTGAAATTGGTCGGCCTCCCAACCACTAATGGATCGGCTCCCAAGTCGATTTGACATCA
>SNQJ01S0068709.1:24464-38848 GCA_010110895.2 Picea sitchensis | reverse complement strand
ATAATGATGTATATAATTACAATGTATTATAGGGACAACTTTGCATAGTATAGAAATGGATAGATTAGCATATGAGAACACAATTGAATTGACAACAACAATGTATGAGTGAAACCAATGTCTAAGATATATGAAACAAATATGATTCTTGCTGTACATACATGCATATGAAATTTATTGGGAACAAAAACTGTAAAAAACTAATGTGGCAATGTATGATAGTACATAGCTGTAACTGATGGTTGTGCAAAACAACAATTTGAGCATTATTCCAAATTAACCTAGACATGGCTAAATCAATGGCTCTGATAAGAAATGTAGTAAACAAAATTCCTATTTTTCATGATTGACATAAGATTTATGCAAATATATAAGAACATTTATTGAATAATATATAATTGTTAAGATGATGATTACAATGAGCCTCATGATGGTGCACTTACATGCATTGACCGGTCACGAGGTAAGAGGTGTGTCCTTTAAATTTTCATTAATCTACTTATTATCATTTAGTATTTAGTATTAGTATTAAAACTAATGAATACCTTAGATAATATCTTTCTATGATAATATATTAAAACCATATTAAATCAAAAGAATAATATATATAAATGTTATAATAATGAGAAATGTATTTTTTTAGGTGATGATATTATTGGCCTATGTCCCATTGCTCCACAAATTCCTTGCACAAATGGAGAGNTTCTATGATAATATATTAAAACCATATTAAATCAAAAGAATAATATATATAAATGTTATAATAATGAGAAATGTATTTTTTTAGGTGATGATATTATTGGCCTATGTCCCATTGCTCCACAAATTCCTTGCACAAATGGAGAGAAATTAAAAAAGGGGAAACAATGATAATGAAGATGGTGCCAATTTAGAATTAATTTCATAATGTAATAAAATAGTTTAAGGGAGGGGTATTGATGGAGTTATAACTATACCAGAAAATTTAAAGCATCCATTTTGTAAGAGATTCCCAAATCTGTCATCGACATAGTAATATTCTCTAAAAGCTTCCCAAATTGGTTGGGGACATGGCTCACACTTATGGCATGACATATTCTTTTATATGTATGCTAACACTTTTTAAAATATGACAATAACATGCATTACACACACATATTGCAAGTGAATTTATTAGAACGATTCAACCTATCTATGCACCAAATATGATATTCCTAAATCCTATTTTGACTTGTGTGTGTAAACATGAGATGTAAGAAAGGTGGCATTTTGATTTGTGATTCTATATAACACATTATGTATTGATAACATTAAACTTGATGCTATTGGTTCATAATGGCCAAACATAAATTCTTAAAAGGGGAGAAAGGCCTTATGACACACTTAGGTCAAATGTATAGTGTTTCAATTTTGATAAGATTTTGGAACTCCTCCAACCTTATGGAGACAATATCATATCTACTTTTAATGAAGAAAATTGTGTTCTAAGACTATGAAATTTCTCCCCAAATCAATGAAGTGGAAAGTTATCTCTCCCCAAATTAATGAAGTGGAAAGTTAATTTAAAGATATGAAATTAATTGATAAACAATTAATAATCAAAGTACAAGTTACTCAATTATGAAGTGGTGACATTAGCAATGCAAAGATGAGTGATCTATTTCAAAAGTGCCATTAAAATGCATATGAAATTTTCAAATGAGATATAATGGTGCATGCTTTTCATGGAGTAATGCCTCTTCTTTCTCCTTTGTTTTCCATGGGCATTTTCCATTTTTCTTGTGCACTTTTAGAAGGAAAAAGTTGGGAGATGTGAAATGGAACTCTTGATGTTGCACTGATGGTCAAACCTTGAAGTTCAACATTATCAGTGTATATTGCGACTGTTGGTGATCTCATACCTTGTGCTTTATGTATTATTGATTCCTATGCCATTTTAAGTGGAACTAATGTACACCTGCACTTTGTATAGGTGCAATTCGCAGATATGTTGGATTGTTGGGATCCCATGTAGGACCAATCTATTTTTTGAAATCATCAACCACAAATATAGGCATTTGTGGGGGTTTATGTTCTTTTTGTAAAATATAGTAATAATTTGTTCTAGCTATATGTTAGCTAGGTTAGAGATGGACTATATGTTAGGTTAGAGATGGACTATATGTTGGATGGTAACATAACTTGTTCACCAGGGCATAACAAGACTTTAGGTTCCAATTGTTTAATTCAATCATTGATGGAACATGGATTTTGTTGCGTTCATTGGAATTTTTAAAAGGTTCAACTTTTCTTGATGCGTTGTGAATAATTTCATGGTCATGAATAAATCCATTGAACCCTGGAATGTGTGCTTCTCCTCTTGATATAGGAAGGAGTATGTGCTTGTTGTAAGTTTTTTCAATCCTTCAATATAAGATCTACATTTTTTTATGTTTTGAAGGATGTTCTTAAGGGCATCTTGGGACATATAATCCCCTTGTTATCTTTCCAATTTGAAGGATGTTTCTAGTTGGTGTGTTAAAGATTTGAAAAAGTGCATTTCCATGAGATGTTCTTCCATATGGTGAAATTTCATTCATAAGTGTTAATTGGTCAAAGTCTCCAAGTTCAATTCTATATATCATATCCATTTTACTTTCAAACTATGAACAAAAAGAATGAATATTGGAAAATCTTGAGAAAAGCAACTAAAAGAAAATCCCCATGTAAATGAGAAGGTCTTTCACACCAAAACTTGTATGTATAAGGTTTGAGCCGACACTTGTGAACTAACTAAAAAAATAGTGATAATGAGATGAAGGTTAATCAACCACATCTCAACTCAGTTAATTGAGGTGAGACAAGAAGCACAAACACACACACACACACACACACACACACACAGATAAAATAATAATAATAATAATAATAATAATTTGGTTAGAAAAGAAGTGTGTACGAAATGGATAAAGACACTAATAGATAAATAATACTTTTCTTTGATTTGTAATATATGAATGGAAAACCTAAATAAATGGTCAATTTGGTACCGTGTCATTAAAATATCTTCAATCATGCCATCTTTCATCTTTATTCTTAACAATTGAATGACTAAATTACTGGACGACGAAGACTAAAACAAGACATGACTATTGGATGTATCATTGCCATCCAATCTCAGACCTCCATCCCAATTCCAAAATAAGAATGCCCATCAACGTAATTATAAAATACTTTATTATAAAAAATGTAAAACGTTTTGGGTGAGTGCAAGAAGTTCATGGATGAAAAAGTGGCATGTGGGTTAGTAGGAACGCTCACTTGCAGGAACACATGCACATTCTTAGAAATGTGCACGTGTTCCTAAACCTATAGGTTTGGAAGTGGCCAAACCTCCATGGGGCTTTCCACGTAGGGTTAATTCCATGAACGTGCGCACATTTCCACTGTTAAACATTTTTAAAGGGACGCGAGCCTGATTTTTTCTCATTGTGCATTGATCACAGTCACATTTTGACTCTCATTGAGAAAATATAGAGGAGATAGAAAGGAGAAACAAAGCGAGTATCTTTCCATCGTGTCCAGGTATGTTTGATTTATCTTATTTTTAACTAAATTTAGTCATTTCCAATTTAGTCTTTTTCTCCAAAGAATATAAATTAAAAAAAAATGTAATTTTGTATTTTAATTAAAAAACCAACTTAATTTACATGCCATTGATTTTAAATTGAAGCATGTATAATAAAATAGAACCTAGAGACAATGTAAACCACTCAGAAGAAAACTAAGAATATAAAAACCCCAACCCACCACAACCACCCAATGTAAACACTCAAATTAATGAGGGGTATAGATGGTATATGGAGATTCCCTTATATTTTATGACAAAATTATGGGCTAAGTTTATTTTGGGTAAGCATGTCCACTGTGACACCCCCCGGCCTCACATAGGCCGGGGACATGCCACTCCTCAGACACTTTACTTAGCTCTGAAACCGTCTTTGTAACATTCCGAGCCTTCAACAGGCTAGGCCATGCTACTACTGAACACTCTTTCAAGTCATTATATACTGCGTACCATTCAAACTCTCTAAAGTCTCCAAGCTTTATCTATTGAAAGATTGTCACCCATCTGGTGCTCTACTTTCTAGCACCAATTCTAGTACTCATACTGCATCTTGAAGTCAATTTCTCTATTCCATAGAGTTAGTTCAGGAAATAATTCATCTCATTGTTCCTTATTACATGCTTCAATTAACTTCATTGAAGAAACAACTAGATGTAGATTCATGATGTTCCACGCAGCCTTATAAATCACTATTGATAAACTCTCAGTAGCGTACCATTTCCAAGCATGGAATATGAATCCATTAGGACAATGGATTCCCAAGATAACCACGACCCACAATCAATATCAACATAGTCTAGGCCAAGGTACCAAACTTCAACAACACTTCAACCAATGGTCTCTCTTCCCCACATGCCTATACAACCAAAGGTAGTATGCACCTTCACTGTCCAACAGCTCCTCGGTTGCTCATCTTCCTTTCCAAGCTCCAGTACAGGCCAGACAGGAAGTATCAGAGCACCATGGCTCCAAGATTTCCCACTTAAATCATTATCTTTTCATCTCAGCAGAACTCCCACCAACGGTCTCTCTCTTCCCCACACTCCTATACAAGCCAAGGTATTATACACCTTCACTATTCCACAGTTCATCGGCTGCTCAACCTCCCTTCCAGGGCTCCAGTACAGGCCATACAGGAATTATCAGAGCACCATGGCTCCAGGATTTCCAACTTTAATCAATATCATATCATCTACATCACACACATGTAGTTGTCATGAGAGAGCATTATAAAAATTCCATTTTATAAATCAAATAATTTCATAAGGAATTCCACTTTTCCCCAAATATGAAATTCTATTTATATTGCATACAACCAACAAATGGTTAGCATTTTCTGTATATCCTAATTCATCATGCACATCACCTTATGCAATGATTCTTAGAATTGCCTGCACCTAGCAATTCAATCACAATTACCAAACAATTCAACCAAATAGAATGACTCATCATTCTATTCATATGCATTAGCATAATTAATAACAATAAGTTCCTCTCTTCAATTTTCTGAACATAAGTTTTCTGTAGTCACTACTCCTGTGACCACCTCACTTGCAAATTTCCTGTTGCAATGTTTACCAGTTTCATGAAATGTTCTTAACTTCATGAGTTAGCAACATTTCAAACATTAGTGTAATTATTTCCATCCAAAAGCATATATATATGCACTCACAAAATGCATTCTGCAAAAAACAATGCATTTAAGTATACAATTCCATCATGTATGAGTGCAACTCTGTCACTTGCCAGGCATGAGTGCAACTCTCAATGCCTAAATACTAAATGCACCTTTGCATTGACTTTCAGAATGAGCCTTATCTAAGTCATGCATCTCACCATCCATAAATTGGAAATCTAGCCAATGTCTTGACCCATATCTACACACTTCCCATTGTCTTCACAATTACTTAGATGCCTTCCTTTTCGACCTGAACACTACACCAAGAATACAATTATGTAGTTTTTATTAGTGTTAGAAAAAGGGTTGCAGTCCAAGTTTTATTTAAAGTAGGGAGCTCATTGGGTTTTTGTGTGGCACATAACCTTTCTATAGCCATACCTTTCCATATCCAACTCTGTCTTGGTCTCATACATGACTATATTTCTTAGAATCATTTCTATAACATGTTCTTATCTTTTCCTTTCTGCGATTATTGTCTAATAACCAAATTAACATGACATGATACTATGTCCGTGTGTGCATTCAAAAGCTAAAAAGATTTGATAACTATAATAGGTCGCTAGTCTTTACCACACCTAGTGGTAACTTAATCCTGTAGATGCACTTAAACAATACCATACAACATAGTAACATCCCAATTTTGGAAAATTCTTATGTGGATTTTCCTTTGGAAATTACACACATAATTTCCAGAAGAGGGATACTTACCTGCAGGGTTGCCATTAAACGAGTTTAATGCTACCTGATCAGTTGATGACAATAGGAGCTCTTATGCTTCCTTATCAGCCTTATGATTCAATATTCCATCTTTATGTTGCTTCCATCCGTGTGCAACAACATTAACAACAACACTTGCAACATGCAAATATTATCACCCTTTGGTTGTCCCAACAAGCCATATAATACTTGCTGCTATAGTAATTGCAACAACTTCTTTCTTCTTGTATCACGTTTCCTTGTTCATCCCAGAAGTCTTCCCTTCTCCTAGATTCCTGAACCTTCAAATTCTCTTCACTGTAATTATTGTGCATCATTATTTTTTATTTGAGCACCTTCTTAGCCAAAACACTCTTAGTTGTCTTTGTTTTTCCATCCAAATACTAAGATGATATTAATCTTCATATTTTATTTATTTCCTGGATCCATCTATCCCAACTCATACTTGGATGAATTATGATTCCAATCTTGTTGTCTTATAGACTTTGGATCTTCAATATCCATTTATTTTTCGGATCCCTCTGATCCAACCCCTCCATGACCCCATTTTATTTCTAGTCATGATTTTCTGAGTAACCTAGGACAGTTAACACCAACTTTCCCTTTGAGGTGCTTGATTTATCCTTCCCTTAACTGATCATATCAGTAATTGGATTTTCTTGTTGCATATTACTTTCCCTTTCCTTGACCAATTTGATTTCAACTTGTCTTGCATAATCCAATTCTATCATGCCATAAATAATGTCGTTCATACCATGCTTTCACTGCGCACTCTGATGATCATAAGGGAAGCATTACTCTAATTTCATAGCTAATCCATAGATATGATGCACTTCTTATCCATATGCAATAAGCCTCATTCTTTATTTGATTATTGTCATTCAAGTAGTCAATTCCTTTTATAATAGATTTGACTCCCATGTATTGTTTTAATCTGTAACTGGTTTCTTTGGGAGTGAATGCACTTTCACTAATTCCTTCACTACCTGATCTACTCCTCTGTCTGGATTCCATTGAGTACTTGACTAACATGAGAGGACTTCCTGTAGTGGCTTCCAAAGAATTTATGGTTGCACCAAGATTCATACCTTAACCTTTTGTAGTCTTGGCCTTTGATAATCTTCTGAAATGTTTTGTCATAGCACTCTTTCCCTGAGTACCTATGAAAAATATTTTTAGCTAAGACCCAAGTCTCAAGAACTACATCATCGCAGAGACTTGATAGTTTGGAGAATTGGAAAAACCATCGTGGTTTTTAAAACAGATGTGTGGCGCCTCTAGAGATACATCGGGCGAAAGGCAGTTTGCCGAAACCACCTTTGTCAAAGTTCCGATGTCGCGTGCTTCAATATGTCAAAACCACCACTCATGGGACGGATGATGACTAGTTAGATCACCCTGTTTCACTCTTTCGATACTTCACAGCCTTGGGACGTTAGCTGAACACCTCCATGTAATGAACTCAAAATCTAATCATTTGAAATGGATTAGCCGAGCATGGAAAACCAACGCACTTGTACGTAGTCTATCTGTGCTTCATGATTGGGATTCTATAACTACCAATCCTCAAGTATGGAGGCTTACGCTTATCCATAAATAGAGTAATCTCCAAATTTATTGCATTTTTTCTCTCTGTAAAAGCATTTCGGTGTCCACAAACTGAGGTACATTGACAAGGCTAAATCCAGTGAGACTGGTTATTCGGGCAACATGCTAGATTTTCCTGCGAATAAGGAGGAAATGGTACTTGCACACATTCTAGCAACTAAATTCCACATAGATCCGGCTATCGACTCACAATTGGAAGTTGGGTTTAATCCCACTATGAAGGATTTAGTCATCAACATGCCAGCTGCTAAGAAGAAAAGGAGCAAGCGACAGAAGAAGGAAACCACAGCTGAAATGACCGAAAGTGTTGTAGAGAATCAACTGGTCTGGTTAGATTCTTTAAAGGAGGAGATCGCTAATCTGAAATGAGTCCTCAACTAAAATTAAGTACATTTCAACGAATTTTGGACAACTGATAGTAGAGAAAAAGGGCCCCGGAGGTGGTAACTGTTATTTTAAATCATTCCCTTTTTGCAACTTACCTCTATTTTTAACTATAAGTGGAGGTCCGAGCCTTTCAAATTCTGCAAATAATTTCTCTCTCTCTCTCTCTCTCTCTATATATATATATATATTATCTCGAGCAAGAAAAAGAAAAAAAAGGAACCTGTCCTCTGAGTAGGAAGACTTTTTGTAATTTTGGAATTAAAATGAATATATAAATGCAGTAGCGGATTTTGGACTGTTTAAGAAAAGACTCTGGTTGTGGTGATATGCATCTTGTTTTCTTTTATATTATGTGTTTCTTGTAATCTTATATTTCACTTTCATTTGTCTAAATCAAAAGAATATAAAGCCCATAATTCATCTCTGAAATGCTTTCGGCTTAGCAATTTAGACTATATTTATTTCTTCTCAAACCAACTCTGAATTCATTTTAAATAATGCTCTGATGAGGTTGTGTGTTTATTTTCTATTAATACCATGCAAATTTCCATTAAACTTAGACTCATCACCTTAATTAACCTTCTCCTCCTGATAGTTCAATGTTCCGACCATACATCGTTCATTCCAGACTCCATCGCCCAAAGGGCGTCTCCATCTCCAGTCATTCAACAACAAACCACAAAACAAACCTAATCTAGTCAAAATTTTCTATAGATATACCCAATGACACGAGAGAGTCCTAAAAAACGCGCTGCAAAAAGATGGCATTCAAATAGTATAAAACGTCGCGGAAATTCATTGGTTTTCTGCGGTTGTTCGCCTTCTAATCGATTTCGTGTGCTCATAAATTCATCCTATACACTCATATTTATTTTGCACAGCAACACCACCAGTTAAATCATGCTTCCACTCACCTATAACCATTAAGCATTTCCCTTTCGTCGTGCTACTAACTTGTGCGTACTATTTTTGCGTTGTGTGCCAATATCCGCTATGCATAGTTTTAGTTCTTGCATTGATACCTGTTGTGCACAATTTTTTGTATCATGCACTGATATACCACATTCATTTCTCTCTATGAATTTCACCATGCCAAAGTTCAATATGCCCCCACCGCGCACAATTATCTGCTCGCACCATTGATTACATTGTCGTGAGACAACTTATATTCATACTGTGTGCGCATCAGCCCAACTCCTCTGTTCTTTGCAATACTGTGCACACCACGTGCACCATTAATATGTGTGTGTACACCACACAATGCTAACTTTAGCGCATGCATCCGCACACAATATTCTTCCGCGCGACGCCACAATTTACCGCTCGCACCTGCACGCTAATATTTTCCGCGTGATACCTAAATTTACTGTGCGCACCAACATGCCAATATCTTGCTGCATAGTGCCAAAATTTAACTATCACATGCTTTTCACTGTGCATCATGCATTTTTAGTGCTCCACCTGTGCACATTCACCTTTATGCACATCAAAGCCTCGTGAATTCCGCTCCATCTGTCATGGCTTCACTGTAATTTCAAATTCGACCAATTCCAAGTTCGAATTTGCTATTACAGATATTAAATCAGTAATATTTCATCACTTGGCTGAATTTCTCCATTTTCTCATGAATTCACCCACAAAAATTGGGGCTTTTCCCCATTTCCACCTAGTTGCTGTTACTTTTTCCATAGACGCTCTACAATTGAAATTTGGCCACTTCAAATTAAATCCTCTATGACATTTTGCTTCAACTCAAAATTCTCGTCCCTTTAGGTTTAGTGTTTAAACCTGAAGCTCTGATACCAATTTGTGACACCCCCTAGCCTCACACAGGCCAAGGACATGCCACTCCTTAGACGCTTTACTTAGCTCTGAAACCATCTTTGTAACATTCCCAGCCTTCCACAAGTCAACCCATGCTACTACTAAACACTCTTTCATGCTCAGATACCAATTTGTAATGTCCCCGACCATTCATGTCGGGCCACGCTACACCAGAGAACACATCCGTTCTCTGTGCGGAACGTACTGTAACATACTTAGCATCCTAGCTAAGTTATATCTCATATAATTTTCTAACTGCATGCAATTAAAACATATGCACACACAGAACTCTTGCAGAAGCTTAATATATATAAAACATGAACATACAAATACGCTATGTAAATGCATGGATTCACACTGAAAAGAAGTAAACATATACAAGAAGCATATACATGCAATACCCATAAGCATATAGACAACTATAACCATGCATAGGATAAACCCATAAAAATAACACATGAATAACATTGCAGCATGTAAATTAATCACACAATTGACACTTATCTTTATGAGAATAACACCAACTACGTGCAGACCTTCCACGAACCTCCCAGCCTTAGACCACATTGTTCATCGCTTTCAATAGTGATTCACCCCCGAGCTGGGACTAAACTCCACTTGGGTAAAGGGGTTCCTAACCTGGCTAAAGGCTCATGAACAACAGGAAAGATTATGTTTCAGGTGCTCACTCAACTAACACCCTAGAGTCTCTCATTCCCCACATGCCTATCCCACCTAAGGAAGTGTGCCCCTTCTCTGCTCAATAGTCCCTTGGCTGCCCCACTTCCCTTCCAGGGCTTCAACAACGGGCCAGATAGGAAGTCTCAGAGCCCTGCAGTTGTAGTTCAACACCTTCAAGAAATCAATCCCTAACAATTCTCTCACCCAAAGAATTTCTCATGGGCCTGACAACCCACCTCTTCAATATCCCACGGGCCTGATAACCGACTTCTTCAATCATGCTCCCAAGCTAACAGTTACCCAACAGAAGGCTCTGGATACGGTTTCAAGTAAAGTCATGAAGATACATTGGATCATTCAATGGCTGGAATATTCATGGATGATTGATTGAATATCTCAGTGACAGATGAATCAGGAAAAAATGATGGTCTGAATGATAGCGAAGTTACCAAAATGAGATAAGTCCCAACAATATATATGCATGCCCCCAACTTGACACTTGTCATGTTGGAAGCTACTTTGGCCCACTTGTCTCCAACTTTAGAACTTAGGATAACATAATTATCCATACTTTATGATTTAAGAAATATTAATATAATATTCCTTAAATTAGCCCCTTCCCTTTCCCTAACTAGTGGAGTTTAGTCCCCCATCTCTTTTATCGTGTCTGGTCTACGCGTAGTGATGTATCTTATCTTAAATATGAGATATGTACAAAAATAGGCTCACTGGTCTTTAACATATAGGATCTCTGGCCTAATCAAAACATAAGCATCCTAGCTTATAATAACTGGCTCACCAACCATAAAACATATCATATACATAAAGGCTTCCTGGCCTCAATATCGCGAACACTTAATAGGCTACGCACAGTATCCTGGAATGTGCCCAATTCATCATTTTACTGCGCAGTACATGCGCACACTACACCATGGATGATGCATGCCAAAATATATAAAACAACTCACCAGCTTAAGTACATTTGCATTTACATTTACAATTGGGTTCAGCCTAGGGATATTACAATCCCCTCCCCTTATTTATGCACTATACTTTGTGCATCATGTATACATGTACAACAAAATTTTCAAACACCCTCATTGCATTATATGTCGCGTACCATTCAAACTCTTTAAAGTCTCCAAGCTTTATCTATTGAAAGCTTGTCACCCATCTGGTGCTCTACTTTCCGGCACCAATTCTGGTACTCATACTGCAACTTGAAGTCAATTGCTCTATTCCATAGAGATATATCAAGAAATAATTCAACTCATTGTTCCTTATTACATGCTTCAATTAACTTCATTGAAGCAACAATTGGATGTAGATTCATGACATTCCACCTTATATCTCACTGTTGATAAACTCTCAACAACATACCATTTCCAAGCATGGAATATGACTCCATCAGGACAATGACTTCCCAATATAACCATGACCCACGATAAATATCAGCATAGTCTAGGCCAAGGTACCAAACTTCAACAACACTTCAACCAATGGTCTCTCTTCCCCACATGCCTGTACAACCAAAGGTAGTATGCACCTTCAATGTCCAACAACTCCTCGATTGCTCATCTTCCTTTCTAGGCTCCAGTACAGGCCGGATAGGAAGTATCAGAGCACCATGGCTCCAAGAGTTCCCACTTTAATCGTTATCTTTTCATATCAGAAACACTCCCACCAACAGTCTCTCTCTTCCCCACATGACTGTACAACCCAAGGTAGTATACACCTTCATTGTTCCACAGTTCATTAGCTGTTCAACCTCCCTTCCAGGGATCTAGTACAGGCCAGAGAAGAATTATTAGAGCACCATGGCTCGAGGAGTTCCAACTTTAATCAATATCATCTCATCTGCATCACACACATGTAGTTGTCATGAGAGAGCATTATAAAAATTCCATTTTATAAATCAATTAATTTAATAAGGAATTTGACTTTTCCCCGAATATGAAATTCTATTTATATTGCATACAACCAATAGATGGTCAGCATTTTCTGTATATCCTAATTCATCAAGCATGTCACCTTATGCAATGATTCTTAGAATTTCCTGCACCTAGAAATTCAATCACAATTACCAAACAATTCAACCAAATAGAATGACTCATCATTCTATTCATATGCATCAACATAACTAATAACAATAAGTTCCTTTTTTCAATTTTTTGAACAAAAGCTTTATGTAGTCACTACTCCTATGACCACCTCACTTGCAACTTTCCTGTTGCAATGTTTACCACTTTCATGAAATGTTCTTAACGTCATGAGTTAGCAACATTTCAAACATTAGTGTAATTATTTCCATGCAAAAGCATATATATATGCACTCACAAAATGCATTCTGCAAAAAAAAATGCATTTAAGTATACAATTCCATCATGTATGAGTGCAACTCTGTCACTTGCCATGCATAAGTGCAACTCTCAATGCCTAAATACTCAATGCACCTTTGCATTGACTTTTAGAATGAACTGTATCTAAGTCATGCATCTCACCATCCATAAATTGGAAATCTGGCCAATGTCTTGATCACAGTGACATTGCAACCAGTTTCAATTAGTCTCTTGTGTTCTCTTTTCTCTCTGATACTGAGAGCTCAGGCATGGATGATCCAATCGAGTTGTTGTGACTGTATTGTAATGTATGTTTGATTGCAGTACTGTTATAGCATTTTCGTTTCTTGAAGTCATGAATTCAAGAGGATCTTGTATTTGAAGCTTTTCCTCCTTAGGCTGCTAGAAGACCGAATGTCCATAGCAGACCTCTTCACTCTCCTCAAGTTCATCTCCCTACTAACCACTATACCAACTTACTGATCGAAGTTAGACCAAGACCTCACCTGCTTGTACTTTCCAACCCAGTTTTATGAGTTAGAACCATACCATCCCGAGTTTGCGTCCATTAGACCGCCTTTAAATTTATTTTTCGTGACATACAAAACTGATGGGTATCAGGCTTACATCTGTCACAATCTAGGGGTGACTTCTGCCAACATTTCAGGCACCGCTGCCAACATTTCAGGCGCCGCTGCCGGGGATGAAATTGTAGATTTTCCTTGGGATTGAACAACAAAGCTTACTGGTTTTGAAGGTGCATCATAACTTAGTACATCAAAGATTGCAACTGTGCACCTGTCGACTCCACTGTGGTGACTCATAATATTATGTCCAACCGTCATAACATTATGTCCAATATTGACAATGCTTAATATTCAAGTCAGCTTGATAACAATATGTCCATATTGACAATGCTTCTCAAACCAATCAATCAGTGATACTTCACCTATTTATCAAGGTTGACATCAATGACAACCAAATTACCAACATCATGAACATCTTAAAGATTGATGAAATTTCCAAGCATAAAAAAATATCTCTTCTCCTGAATTTTCAATTGTACCATCATTATTGATCTAGCAACATTGTTCAACTTTTTTTCTATCTGACATCAATGGCCCTTACCCTCTTCTCTCCCAAATTCTACCCACTATATCTCTCATTCGTAATATCATTTTGTTTTTCTTTGTCTCATTCTTGGCGATGGGTCTAACATATGGCTATGCAAACTAAATTAAGTGAATATAGTAAATTGGAATGGTATATGTTTAGATTTGTGGGTGAGTGGAAAGGATAATTTAGTTTATAATTTTGAAAAAGTGAGTTAATAAGAAAAAGTTTTGGGTAAATTTATTTATTTTAGACCAGGCAAAGTTCCAACTCATTCATTCATTTTTCAAAATTTCAATGATCTTAACTATCTTGGATCAAAATTCTTAAGGAAATTTTTTTAGAATTAATGTTTTGATCAATTTTATTGAATTTAGAAAAGAATTTAAACCCCCAAAAATTAAATTTATCTACTTATTAACTTACTTTTTTTTTTGAATTATATATA
>SNQJ01S0068709.1:12673-24454 GCA_010110895.2 Picea sitchensis | reverse complement strand
CACAGCGTTTATGTCTACTATTTTTTAATTATAAGAATAGCATAACATTAAACAAACATATATGCATAATCACAATGAGTTTTTACTCTTTTTTTTTTAATCTAAAGTGTTTTCTTGCTTTTCATGACATAATCTATATATATGATTGAATTTGAACATATATATTTAGAGTTTTTATTTAAGGTGAATAAAGTTAATTATTATTATATTTAATGATATATTATATTTGTAAAATTTTATTTTAGTTTAAGTGATTGAAAGAAATAAAATGTTATTTAAATTTAATTTAGGTGATTAAGAAGAATGATTACTATCCTTTCCTCCTAAATTCAATAACAAAAATTTATAAATTTATATTTTATTATAAATATAGTTTTAACTATTTTATAATATAAAATAAAAAATGATTAAAAAATGATGGTTAAAATTATATTCACAAATCATTCATTGATATTATAAAGTCATTTCCAAAACATATCAAATAATTAGGTTACATTAAATCATAAAATGTTTTTGGACATTTGAGTACACACAGATTTCTCGATTTTTTGTCCCAGCGATGTCCTACACCTAGACGACATAATAAACACATTTTTTAAATCATTCACCATTTCATTTTAAAACCATGCAAGGATTGTTATGTTGATTTTAGCGAAAGGTAGTAGATTTTTTTTATCAAGAATTACTTTAAAAAAATAAGAATTATTAGATGTAATGTTATGATTGCATGGAGAAAATGGATATGCATTTTAATATATACATGACTAAGAAATAAGTTAACATAAAACTCAATGATAATCTCTTAATAATGTAGATTGGTGGAAAAAATATAATATTAATAATATAAAATATAAACATTAATTTATTAATTGTAAAATAAATATAAATTATAATTTACATAGTTGTACATGATTCGCGTCAGGTGTAATGTCCCCAACCACCAATAGGTTGGGCAAACGTCACTACTCAAACACTTTACTTAGCTTTGTTTTGTTCTACTTTGATCTGTGATAACTTCAGCCTTAAACTACCGGGCTATGCCGCACAGAGACACTTGCGGAAAAACATACACATCCATATAAACATAGAATGACTATTCTATGTATATATAACATATTATTGTGGAAATAACGATAAGCCTACACATGCAACATATATAACATACACAGTCAATACTCATCAATTACAACATATGTACCATTACACAGCATGTAAATGAACATAAAGCGATACTTATCTTTTATGATAAGACCCCCAACTGCGTGCAGACCTCCCAGCCATAGACCACGTTGCTCATCACGCTCAGCAGTAGGTCACCCCCAAGCTGGGACTAAGATCCACCCAGGGTAAGGGAATCCTAGATTAGGCTAAGGTCACAAGGAACTACACAGTGCAACTGAAAGGATTCTCTCCAGGAGCCTTCTTATGCCCACTACTCACGGACTCTCATTCCCCACATGCATGTTCCACCCCGGGAATATGCACCTTCATTGTTCCACAGTCCATCGACTTCTCCACTTCCCCTCTCAGGGTCTCGGCAATAGGTCGGATCAGGAATTCTCAGGGCTCCGTAGCTGGTGCTAGACTCTCTCTAGGAGAAAACCACTTCCCAGCAAACTCTCTCACCTAGAGAGAGCTACTCATAGGCCTGACAACCTGCCTCTTCAACTACTTTCAACTCAGTTCCAACAAGGTATGGGTGACAACAACAACAACAGGGAAAATGATTATGAACACCCAAATAGTAACAGTCGAACACTGATACATAGAAACGCTCCGGTGGTTACATGATGCATCAGGATTCTCAGTAAGCAACACATGACGACTTCACGGTTTCTGGGTTCAGATATGCATGAGGGTATGCAGAGGTCAGACGCAGAGACAAAACGGTTTCAGATGGAGGACGACCTGCGAACTCCGGCGGAGGATGGATGAATGGGAATCACCCCCATCACGATTTGACTCTTTGGGTTTTAACTGCATGCACCCATGTCAACACCTGTCTTCCTGGAACTGCATGCACTCCATTTAGCATAAGTTCCTTTTCAAGGAACTTAGGACAACACTTGATTAATTGTCCACCTTATCCTTTAGGAAATAATAATAAATTATTATCCCCTTTAGAGGTAAGACCCCTAGCTTAACCCCTAGGCCCACACACTTAGCCTCCTCCCTTACCCAACCTTGTGGAAGCTTAGTCCCCCATCACTCTTTCTTCATGGTCGGTCTATACGCAACGATGTAATAATATTAAATATATGAGCATTTACACATATACAATAGTAGGCTCACTGGCCTTTGCATCTAGGCTCTTTGGCCTAATCACCACATAAGCCTCCTAGCTTATCAAATCTCGGCTCACCAGCCTACAAAACATGTTTACAATTCATAAATACAACTGGGGCTCAGCTTGGGGATATTACAATCTCCTCGCTTTATTTTTGCAATGTCCTCAGTGCAACTTTTTTATACATATATAATTCAAAAATTCTTCAAAAGCTCTAAGCTTTAGCTATTGGAAGCCCATTATCGACCTGGTGCTTTACCTTCAAGAACCAATTCAGGTATCCATACTGCAACTGAAACTCAATTGCTCTATTCCATAGAGTTGCTTCAGGAAAGGATTCAACTTATTGTTCCTTGTTACATGCTTCAATTAAACCTGACTGAAAGCACCGAATGGTTGTAGATCCATGATGTTCCATCCATTGATAAACTCTCACCAGTGTTATGACTCCACAGACATAAACACTTTTCTTGTACACCTATTCATTCGGAAGAAACATTAGAACATACATGCAATATATATAAAGGAAATTCTAATAACATTATAACCTGTATACAGATTACAAGATACATAGCATACAATGAATAAATAATTGATACTTATCTTTTGATGGAGAAGACTTCCATATCAACATGGTCTAGACCAAGGTACCAAACCCCATCAACACTACAACCAATGATCTCTCTTCCCCACATGCATGTCCCACCCTAGGAGTGTGCACCTTCACTGTCACACAGTCCATCGGTTGTTACACCTCCCTTTCCTTGGGCTTCAACAACATGACGGACCGTAAGTCTTAGTGCACTGTGGCTCGAGGAGTTCCAACTGCCCTCAGAGGTATCCAAGTACCCTTCAGGCCTCCTACCAGGGAACCTATCCCCACACTTCTCCCTCCAGAGCTCCAGCCTTATCCAAGGCAACCCAATGATAAGTGTACACACACTCAGATCCACGAGGGATCCACAAGGTAAGATTCATTGTCTCTAATCAACATCTTCCCCGAGCTACTCTTTGTAGTCAACATTCCAGTTTAATCAACATCATCTCATCTACATCACCCAACAGCAGTTATCATGAGGGAACATAAAATAATTCATTTAGGAACTCAAACTTAGTTTAAAAAGGAATTCAGTTTGTTTTTGTTTTTTTTCAAAACAATAACTTCTATTTCATAATTCTTCTTGGTTGTTTCCATATTATGCATGCAACCATCCTTGTGGTTTTCCACAGGCACCAAACTACATACCATTTTCTTGAAAGGCTTCATTTTTCATACTGCCAACAATTGTCAGTATTTCCTGTACATCATAATTCAATTGAAATATGTACAGAACCATATGTACTGGACTTAGAATTTTCTTCACCTAGGAATTCAATCACAATTACCCAACAATTTAATAATATAGAATGACTCGTCATTCTATGCATATGCATGTTCACAGTAATATATGTAAGTTCATTTCTTATTTTTCTGAATAAGAAAATTTCCTGCAGTCAATGCTCATGTGACTACTTGACTTGCAACTTTTTTGTTGCAATGTTTAACACCTCCCTAAAATGTCCTCAACTTCATGGGTTAACAACATTTCAGATATGTCCTCAAATTCATGAGTTAACAACATTTCATGTTAGTAAATAATTATTTCCATGCAATAACATATATATATATATATATATATATATATATATATATATATATATATATACTTACAAACAAATTCAATCAACGATTTAGTATACAATTCTATCACTTACTATGCATGAGTGCAATTCTCAATGCATAATTAATCAGTGCACCTTGCATTGGATTACATAATGCTCTTTATATTAGTCATGTATCTCACCATCCATAAGTTGGAATTCTGGCCAATGTGTTGACACATTCTCCACATACTTCCTATTGTCTTCCCAATTAATTGGATGTCTTCCTTTTCGACCCGAACACTACACCAAGAATATAACTCTGTGGTGTTCATTAGTGTTAGCAAAAAGGTTGCAGCCCCATTTTTATTTAAAAGTAGGAAGCTTTTAGTACTTGTGTGGCTCATAACCTTTCCATATCCAACCAGGTCCTGGTCTCATACATGACTAGGTTATTGGCATTCATTCCTATAACAAGTTCATATCTTTTAATTCTTTGGTTATCACCCCATAACCAAATTAACATGACATTCTACTATGTTAGTGTGGAGTAAAATCATGAAGATGGGTAACACTTTTGCTTGTTTTATGACAAAAAAAACTGTATTTTCACAAGTTCTTCAACTTCCGGCATACAAAAGTAATTTTTTTATTTAGAATTTCACTTTACAGTAAAACCAAAACTTGTAAATAATTTTGTTATATTTCTAATGACTATTTTTCAAATTTTTTTTTTATCAAGATTTGATATGTCAATTTGACAATTGTTTAACAGTATGTTCCTTAAACATGAAAGGAATGATAATGAGTTATTGTTTCCACAACAATGTATCTATTATTAAACTTATGTTTTTAAGAAATGAAATATACTGCCACAATCTACAAAGACTCTATTTTATTATGACTATAATTTTGAATCTAACGGATGAATATTATAATTTCTAGAATTTTTTGAAGTTGACCAAAATGAAAACGTTGCAAATTTTAAACACGTGTTTTTATACACCTTGTATCTATCTTAATTTTTACTTAAAAGTAAAATCTAAAAATACCCTTTTGAAGAGAACAGTTTAACAATTATGATTATAAATTTTCCATAATTTTCCGTTGTGTATTTTTAGAGATATGGATTTTTCATTTCACCGAATCATAATCTCATCTAAAAATATTTTGCAGCAATTTTTTTATAAAATTAAATAAAATTAGATAAAAACAATGAAAATGAAAACAAATTCTACCCAATGAAAGTAGATTCAATTTTAAAAGTGTTGGTATTAATTCTCAAACTAAATTCTGAGTATTTGTAGGAGTCCGCTACCTCCAAAGATGAAGTAAGATGGAGAGAATTTGCAGTTTCCTGCAAACAGTCCCATTTTCAAGTTTTCGGCCGAAATATTCTTTCGGCCGAAACCTAGTTTTTAACGGAATCCGCTAAAAATAAACGTTTCGGCCAAAATATACTTACCATGGGAAAATAATTCATTTAAAAAACATTGTACACGAATTTCGAGGACACCATTAAATTTGATGTGAAAATTTTCGGCCAAAAAATATTTCGGCTGAAAGAAACATTTGTTCGGCCGAAAAATTGCCGCTAGACATTTTGGAGACCCGATTGTCACGAAAGTGTTACCCAGATTCATGATTTTACCCTGTGTGCATTTAGAAGATAAAAATCTTTGAATTAATACAGGACTTCAGCCTTTACCACATCCAGTGGCATGCATTCAATAATATAATCATGTGATTTTATAAAATAACTCTGGTTGAGGAAATTCTTACCTAAATTTCCTTTCAACAATTATGAAAAAAGAGTAATAAAAATTCATACCTGCATGACTGCCATTAATAAATTTTATACTACCTGAATGTCTGATGGCACTAGAAGATTTCATGCTTCTTTTGTTAAACTTATAACCAACACTTTAGCTCTCTATTGCTTCCCTTCTTATTCAACAACATCACCAACAACAATTGCAAACATGCAAGCATTCTTTCCTCTGGCTGACCCAACAAGCCGTAACATACTTGCTGCCACAGAATTTGCAACAACTTCTTTCTCCCTATAAAACTTTTCTTTGTTGATCCCATAAGTCTACAATTCTTCCCGGATTCATGGATCTTCTTATGCTCCCACTGTAATCATTGTACATGATTAGTTTTGACCTGAGCACTTTCTAGTCAAATCAACCTTGGTTGCTTTTGCATTTATAGTCCCAAAGTAAGCTGATATTAACCTTCACTGTTTATTAATTTCTTGGATCCAACTATCCCAACTCGTACTTGGATGAATTAAATTCCAAACCAAGTTGTTTTATAGACTCTGGATTCTTCAAAATCTAGTTACTCTTTAGGACTCAACTTCTTCAACCCTTTTTCAACATAATACTTTAGTACTTGAGGTTTTCTTGTACTCTTCTCTTCCCTTTGCCAACTAACCTCAAACTTGACTTGCCTAGGCAATATCTAGCGTATTGTAAGGATGCACATATGCTTCCTTTGCTAGCTGCATAGAATTAACAGAAAGTACTTCTTTCACCTTACCATCATAGCTTCAAGTGGTACCTCCAACCTCTAGAGTTGTCACTCATGGCTCTATGTCTCTTAAGATGGATTCTTGTTAGGAACCATCTCCTCTGCATTCAAAACCATGCATAGAACTGTTTTTTTCTTCTTGGTTCCTTATTGATTTCTCTTTAGAAGTCATTTCATTTTTAAATTATTTGACTTGATATCTCCATACTCTTGTGGAAATACCTTCACACCCTTGGAGTGCATCCACAATCCTCTACTATTCTAGCTTTCCTCCCTAGAGTGTTGACATGCATTCCTATTAGCTGGATATCTATCTCATGATTTCTTCTTCCATTATCTTAGGATGTTCATGGACTTGACTGCATCAAAGAGTTTTTCCTTGTCTACTTTACATATTTTCCATCACATATTATGCTGATATTAATTTTCAGCATTCCATTATTATTTGGATTCCTCTGATTTAGATCCTGCATGAACGAATTATAATTCCATAAAACCTTCCTTCCTTATTCCCATTCTTTGCTTTTCCATGCGAACTTATGGTTTATGCATTATCATGTATTGCAGATGGATTTCTCCACCTAGAATTCACATTTGATGTGCAAGGATTGTCACTTGGACTATCTTCCCCAAACAAAAATCCCATTTGGGTTTCCATGTTGCTTATCGAACCCAACATCTGATCCAACGACTTTTGAAAAATCTTAGATGTAGAATAAAGAATTTTCCCTGCCTTTCTTCCTTCTTTCTTCTATATGAAGACATCTCTAGCACTTTTTATGTTTTAATGTAACCATTACATCTAGAATCCTCTTTCTGAGACCTTCCTAATCACATCTTCCTTGCTCAATTCCGAGCCTTGAGCATAAAGCTATGATCCTTCAAAACTTTTGCTTCTTCTCTGATGGAATTCTTGTGCAACAATCTCTTTTCTCTGAGCTAATGGCTCTTAAATATTTACTAGACCCTATCATAAAGTTCCCAGGTACTCAATATTCTTTTGATGTAGGTTTGTACCAGACGAAACCCGCCTGCTTCCTTCCTAACCCTTTTACCTTCTTTAACATAGTTTTCGGGAACTAGCCCCCATTTTCCTTGAGCCCTTAATTCGTATGGGACCACGGTTGTGACCAAGTGCTAAATCCATAGGTTCTTACTCAGACTTCGAAAACTTTCAAAGCACAACACAACAATCTCTCGGAGTTTTGAGTTAATGAACTCGCGAAGTAGGGTGGATCAATCGTCCACTACTAGTCAGCATCCGACGACTAACACTCGCTATGGAACCTTTGGCGTCTGAGTTATAGGAATTCGAAGCTTCAGGACTTCAGAGGGTTTTTCATCTGCACACCCTTAATACCCCGAACTATTAATCTCCGAACAATCCTTGTCAACTATGGTTTGGATTGCAGAACCCCTTGGAGAGTTAACTCTCATGCAACTTGGGTCCCCGCAATGCCTCCTGGTTGTCGATCTTCATGTATCGTGATCAACGCCAGTGTGGGTCCTCCAACCTTTAACTACGTTAAGTAACCTTGGGTCCCACTAACCATGCTCATACAGAGTGTTGTGTAGTTGTTTACTAGCGTTTGACACGTGGCCCATTCAGATGGGTTACACGTGTCATGTTCCAACAAGCACTTCAAACTTTGACGAGTTCGAAACCCACTGACATGTGGCACACAACCCATGTGTCCACGTCAATCCGAGTGACATCATCATGCCACGCTACTCTGGAGCTTCAAAACTTTGGTTTCTGGAAGCTTTCACTCTTGCTTCCTTCCAATCTCCTGAATTTTGAAATTCCATACTTCTCTACCCTCCGGGCCCACCTAGTACAATTGTCACTAACTCAGGTGGTGGCACATGGTATGCCTAGAAAGGTCCACGTCACACCTGGCGACGTCATCCAGACCCACTTCTCCTGATAGCTGAACTCCGAAGTTACGATCTACCATGAGATCTAACGGTCAAGCTTCTCCCCAGATCTACGGTGTAGATCTCTCCTGGGACTTTGGAGCTTCGGGCTTCAACCCGTCTCTTATTTCTGGTATTAGAATTCACTAATGTCACAAAGTCCGAAGGGCTTCTAGGTTAACTCTTCTGCACCTTCCCCAGATTTGATGATCGTAAGGTATTTCCCTTCCTTCCGAAAATATCCTATGGCGCAGAACAAACTCTATTACTTTGCGGATTTCCAAAGGAATTCACGACTAACTGCCTCGCAATATTACTAGATCTGACGGTCATGAAGGATTTTTCTTCTCTCAAACATATCCTAAGGTCCACATTACTGTGCGGCCCAATACCACTTCTATCGTGGTTTTACGACACCGCTACTCCTCCTAAGCTTCGTAACATGACCAAGGTAACTTCTTGGCACTCATGAAGGTTTTGAGGTTCGAAATTGGTCCTCCAGACACAATTTCCTCTTGAAACCTTGGGTCCAATGACCACTTATCTAGCCCATTCAGGCTCAGTGTTAAAACCTTGGCTCTGAACTCGAATTTTGTCTACTTCGACAACAATTCTTTCTGAAACGTTTTCTTCAAATTCCAGTAACATGGCCCATCCAGGATCAGTGTTGAAAAAGTTGGCTCTGCTACCAAATTGTAACGTCCTCGGCCACCAACAAGCCGTGCAAACACCACTACTCGGACACTTCACTTAGCTTTGCCTTGTTCTACTTTGATCTGTGACAGCTCCAGCCTTAAACTACTAGGCTACGCCACACAGAGACACTTGCGGAAAAACATACACATACATATAAACATAGAATGACTATTCTATGTATATATAACATATTATTGTGGAAATAACGATAAGTCTACACATGCAACATATACAACATACACATGAAATACTCATCAATTACAACACATGTACCATTACACAACATGTAAATGAACATAAAGAGATACTTATCTTTTATTATAAGACCACCAACTGCGTGCAAACCTTCCACGAACCTCCTAGCCATAGACCATGTTGTTCATCACGCTCAATAGTAGGTCATCCATGAGTTGGGACTAAGCTTTGCCCAGGGAAAGGGAATCCTAGACTAGGCCGAGGTCACAGGAAACTGCACAGTGCAACTGGAAGGATTCTCTCCAAGAGCCTTCTTACGTCCACTACTCACAGACTCTCATTCCCCACATGCCTATTCCACCCCAGGAATATGCACCTTCATTGTTCCAGAGTTCATCGGTTGCTCCACTTCCCCTCTCAGGGTCTCGTCAATAGGCCAGATCAGGAATTCTCAGGGCTCTGTAGCTGGTGCTGGACTCTCTTTAGGAGAAAACCATTTCCCAACAAACTCTCTCACCTAAAGAGAGCTTCTCACATGCCTGACAACCTGCCTCTTCAACCAATTTCGACTTAGTTCCAGCAAGGTACGGGTGACAACAACAACAACATAGAAAACGGTTATGAACACCCAAAACGATAACAGTCGAACACTAAGAAATAGCAACGCTCAGGCGGTTACAGCATGCATCGGGCTTCTCAGCAAGTAACACCAGACAACTTCATGGTTTCTGGGTTCAGAGATGCATGAGGGTATGCATAGGTCAGACATAGAGGCAAAACAGTTTCAGATGGAGGATGGCCCATGAACTTCGGCAGAGGATGGATGAATGGAAATTGTCCCCACCACGGGTTGACTCTTTGGGTTTTAACTGCATGCGCCCAGGTCGACACATGTCTTCCTAGAGTTGCATGCCCTCCATTTAGCATACGTTCATTTTCAAGGAACTTAGGACAACACTTGGTCAATTGTCCACCTTAGCCTTTAGGAAAGAATAATAAAGTATTATACCCTTTAGAGGTAAGCTCCCTAGCTTAGCCCCTAGGCCCACACACTTATCCTCCTCCCTTACCCAACCTTGTGGAAGCTTAGTCCCCCATCACTCTTTCTTCGTGGTTGGTCTACACGTAGTGATGTAATTATATTAAATATATGAACATTTACACATATACAATAGTAGGCTCATTGGCCTTTGCATCTAGGCTTTCTGGCCTAATCACCACATAAACATCATAGCTTATCAACACTCCGCTCACCAGCCTACAAAACATGTTTACAATTCATAAATACAACTAGGGCTCGACGTGGGGATAATAGATCAGACATTTCCAACATCTTTGAAACTCATTCCCAAAGTTCTTGGAGCTTGGGAATTGGTAGGGAATGTCCCTAATTGGATGGGAACTCTTTTGAGAACTTGGGAGCTTTTTGGGAGCTTCAATATCAAGGAAATGGGAGCTTGGGAAACCGTTTTCTAAAATGAGAGATTTAAATTAAAATTATATTAAATTAAAATGTAAATATTTTTATTCCATTATTACAAATACATAATTTATTACAAATATTTTCATTATATTTATTCAAAATATCACTATAAAACTAAGACTAAGCTACACGTAAATATTATTTCAAAAATTAGCTAAGTAAAAAACTTAATAATACTCACTTTGTAGTTGATATCAACCAACCATGTCATTGACTTCTATTGTATTTTCATATTAGAAGAGTAGTACTATTTTGTTTTTACCAATCAAAAAATAATAATGCTTCAAAATTACAAAGATGTTTGAAGTTTATATGTGTAAAGTTTAATTTTAAAAAGATGTTAAAATTGTATATATGTATTTTCGATTTTGTTTATCATTTTCTAATGGAATATTTATGGATATTAAAGTTTCATTGTTGTGTTAAATATATTCATATAATTATTAGCACAAATTAAATTAGAAATTTCAATATAGTAGTTGCAATATGAGAAACATTTTTCTAGATTGACCTTCAATTTTATTGAAATACTATTTAAAATGATGATGTTGGGGATTAACTTTCACTAAGACCAAATTGGTCTATAGGACCTTAAGAGGGTAAGTGATTATTTGCTATTCTTTAAAATTTTGTTTATGTGCTCGAAAAACATTAAGAAAAGTTTTTAGAGATCACCATACTTTTGTTGAGTTAAGATGTTAGAAAGGTTGGTAGCGTGACAAATATTTTGAAAATGAGATCTAATATGTGTATAGGCTGTACAATCAAAGAGAAAGTGTTTTTCATCTTCAACCTTCTTAGTGTCACAAAGGTGACACACTCTTTCATTCCATGACATTTTAAGAATTGACCAACCCAATTTCACTATGGAGCTCGTGAGAATTTGTTCTTATCTTAGCAATGCTTATTTTTTTCTTTACGCTTGGCAAAATAGATAGATAATTTTGATCTTCTAGATTAGGGT
This sequence comes from Picea sitchensis, assembly GCA_010110895.2. NCBI lineage: Eukaryota > Viridiplantae > Streptophyta > Pinopsida > Pinales > Pinaceae > Picea > Picea sitchensis. Next base: position 12,736 of record SNQJ01S0068709.1, on the reverse strand, counting down.
TGATTACATCTTTATAATACCTTAATTTTATTTTTTCCTCTATCTCTTTATCACACCACATTT
>SNQJ01S0068708.1:27144-39257 GCA_010110895.2 Picea sitchensis | reverse complement strand
TTGTTGATGATATATTGTTGATATATGTTGTTGATATGTGCTCACATCTAACTGGTTATAAATGAAAACAATGGGTAATGAATAAATGGTGAATGCTAATTGATGAGTTTTTCTGCAAGAGGGAAGTTTTGGGAAAAAGAGCCCCACACTCATTCACCCCCCCTCTAAGTGTGGTAGGTGTGTCCAACAACTTTTAGAGGCAAAAATTATAGTACCTCTGAGATATTCCGACTGGGTGGAAAACCTGGTCCCGGTCAGAAAAAAGAGTGGGGAAATTAGACTGTGGGTGGATTTCATAAATCTAAATAAGTCCTCTCTTAAAGACAACTATCCGCTGCCTAAAATGGATCACGTGCTAGAAAGGATAGTTGGGGCGAACAGAATGTCTATGATTTATGGTGTCTCTAGATATAATCAAATTGCCATGAATGAACAAGATAAAGAAAAAACAACTTTTACTACCCCTTGGGGTACGTTCATTTATGATAAAATGCCTTTCGGTTTGATGAATGCAGGAGCCACATTCCAACGTGCTATGGACATCATTTTCCTCGGAGAGAGGGATAAGTTCGTAGTCATCTATCTCGATGATTTAACGGTTTTCTCCAAATCCGACGAAGAACATTTGGTACATCTTAAACAAACATTCGAAAAATGCCGCAGGTTTGGTCTATCCTTAAATCCCAAGAAATCACACTTCGCCATGCAAGAAGGTAAAATTTTGGGTCATATTGTATCTAAGGATGGAATTAAGATTGATCCTAAGAGGGTTGAAGCGATAGACACTATAAACATTCCTAGAAATGTAAAAGAAATTCAATCTTTCTTAGGAAAAATATTTTTTTTACGAAGATTTATCCCTAATTTCACTGAAATTGTAAAATTGATCACCGATATGCTGAAAAAGAACAACGAAGTAAAGTGGACAACAGAGGCCAAAACATCATTCACACACATTAATAAAGTCATAGCCGAGGCACCTGTATTGGCAAGCCCCGATTATCTAAAAGAATTTCTTATTTTCTCGTTTGCCTCTGAACACACGATTGCTGCGGTGCTCCTCCAAAAAAATGAAGAGGGTTTCGAACAGTCGATCGCTTTTTTCAGCAAGATCCTAAGAGATGCAGAACTTAAATATGATATAATAGAAAAACAAGTGTATGCCATGGTAAAAGCACTGAAGGCATTTAGAACATATGTATTACACTCCAAGATAATCGTGTACGTACCTACAAGTTCTATGAAAGATATTTTGGTACAACCAGACAGCGATGGGAAAAGAGGACGATGGCTTGCCAAGATTCAAGAATTTGACCTGGAAATCAAACCTACTAAACCGATAAAGGGACAAGGCCTGGCCAAGCTTTTGGCTGAATCAAATCTTAGAGATCTGAATATAAACTGCCTGCAGGAATNTGAGGGAGACATGAACATAAACGAGCTTGATGAACAAACAAATGCAATTAAGATCGAGGAGAAGTTCGTATCATCAGAATGGTACAAAAACATAGTATCCTACCTGCTGACTCTAAAATGCCCGAGTGAACTATCGCCATCAAAATCCAGGACTTTAAAGCTTCATGCGGTTAAGTATTGTATTGCCGAAAATCAACTATATTGGAAAGACCCACTCGGTTTCTTGTTAATCTGCTTAGTCAAATCGGAAACAGAAAGGGTTATAAGTGAATTTCACGAAGGAGTGTGTGGAGGACATCACGCTTGGAGGGCCACAACTTACAAAATTCTGAGGGCTGGGTATTACTGGCCAAAACGTTTCTCAGGCATTAACGCCAAGGTCCGAGCCTGTAACCCTTGTTAGCTATTTGCAGGCAAACAGAAACTCTCGGTGCTACCTTTAGTTCCGGTCAAAACTGAAGCCCCTTTTCAACAATGGGGGCTAGATTTTATAGGAGAGATTAATCCACATTCTAGCACCCAACACAAGTGGATCTTAACTGCCACAGACTACTTTACTAAATGGGTGGAAGCTATCCCAACCAAAAGGGCAACTGACTCGGTGGTAATAGATTTCTTAGAAGACAATATTTTGTCAAGATTTGGCTGCCCACAGAAGATAGTCACAGATAATGCCCAAGCCTTCAAATCTGTGGCTATGATCAGCTTCTGCCAAAAGTATAATATCGTTCTTGGCCATTCCACAACTTATTACCCCCAAGGAAATGGACTGGACGAGTCGTCTAAGAAGAGCCTGATCAATATAATTAAGAAAGTGTTGGATGAAAACAAAAAGTCTTGGCATGTGCATTTAAAGTACACCTTGTGGGCGAATCGCATAGGCACTAAAAAGCCTATTGACATTTCCCATTTTTAGATGGTATATGGGACAGATGCGGTGTTACCTATAAATTTAGCACTCCCCGTGATGAAATTATGGAAAGATCAGAAAGAAGAACCTAATCATCTCACCAGGAGGATAAACCAGCTAATCGAGGTTCAACAGCACAGGGTCGAAGTAGATGAAAGGTTGCAGAAGTACCAAGATGACATGAAGGAATCATTCAACCCTAGGGAAAAGGACAGAGATTTCCTCCCAGGTGATTTAGTATTAAGGTGGGATGAAAGGAGGGAAGAAACAGTCAAACATGGTAAATTCAATCACCTCTGGTATGGGCCATTCAGAGTCTTGACTCTCAAAGGAAAAAATTCTTTCCTACTAGAAAATCTAGACGGTGAAATCCTCAACGCCCCTGTCAATGGGCGTTATCTGAAGCATTATATGACATAAGCAGTCGCCAAAAAAAAAAATTATTATTAAATTATGTATATTTCATATATAGAATTTTTTACATATGTATATATATTTCATTACACATTGCTATTTTGATTTTCTTTTCTTTTTGTAAATTTTCGACACCTTTCAAAAAGCCTTGATAACCTTCATATTTTCCTTTTACAGGATTCCAGCTGCAAACAAAATGAGCAGGAGAAGTAAACAGAAAGTCATGTATCGGAAAATAAATTGGCTTAAACATGTGATAAAAAAGATTTTTCATAGTTTGGAAAGAAAATGAAACGGTAAGATAAACGTGAGAATTCCTAAAAGACTTGTTTTGAAGGGTTCTCAAAGGAAACCAAGATAACCCCATAAGAACACGCCAATATCATCTGAAGTAATAGATAAAAGAACATTTCCATGGCTAATCATTTACGAAAGAATAAGACGAAATGAATAAGTCACCCAAAGTAAAGCACCCCCGAAAAATATTTTCAAGAGTTAGTTTTGATTTTTGACCCTTGTTTTTTCAGTTCGTAAATCTCTATCTATCACCCTTTTCTGTTTTCGGGTTTACCTTTTGAAAAGCCAACATCTTTCCGGTTTCACATTTGAAGGGAGAAGAGATTATGTTTTAACCTCGAAAGATTCAAAGAAGATTGTGAAAAGTAAGTTGGTCTTCACAACTCCTCGATCCCTTACTAAACTAAGTGACACCTAAGCCATCCTGACTTTTCTAGGTTTTTCAACAGTTTCGGAGGATTGAGGCTTGCTCAAATTGAAAACTCCAAAAAATTAATTTTTCCCTTTCTCCTTGTGAACGAAGGTGTTTTGAAAGTTAAGCAAAGGTTGGTACTGAGTAATCAAAGTAAGTTGGCAGACCTATAATGCAAAATATTACACAGATATCAGTCCTCATACAAACTGATTGCCCCCACTTCGCGCTCTAAAAAAGAAAATTATAAGACAGGTGGTGAAAGGAAATTCAGAAATGATTGCAACCATCTAGTCCAAATGATGATGAAAGGAAATTCAGAAATGATTTCCCTCGTCTCAACATTTAAATGCATAAATATATTTCGAGGTGGTGAAAGGAAATTCAGTAAAAAGGGCCAGATAACTTCACCGGGGTACTGAACAGGCTCGCTGGCAGTGACGCAATATCTAAGATATCTGTAAGGTTGTTATACATGAATATCACTCTGCTCTGGTAACCAATTTTTTCAAAAACTGATCTACATCCCAAGTTTAGACAGGGCTCCCTGATTAAAAACGTAAAAAAATGTTTCTTTTGACGCAAGTTGATAACCACAAGATCTGTTGGGTCTCTTAGAACTTTTTTGATTGTCTCAACGCAGACTTGAATTCGGTAACGAGAAGGATAAAGATGTGAAAGGGACTACAGTGAAGTGCAAAATGTATTTGAGTTTTGAAAGCTTTTCGAAGGTAAAAGACGAAATCCCTTTCCCCCTTCGGTATCATGTTCTAAGGAACATATTCACTGGATTAAAGACATTGACTCCATTTACCCAATATAGGCACGTGGTCTACTATTATTCCCATCTTGCAGGAAAACGGGATCCCTAACTGGAGCTTATGTTGGAGCCGCCTTTGTTTTTTAGAATTTTTTTTTTTTTTTAATTTTTATATCTTAATGCTTGAAATCGAAAGCTAGTTTTTGTATTTTCCTTTCTTTTCCCCAAAATCTCAGAAGTCTCATTGTGCAAGCAACGATGGTTATCATACTCTTAATCCAAGATTTATTTTTTAATCGTTTAAACGAGTCTCTACTTTTTAACCTCGGGATGTCGCATGTCGGAAGTTATAGATCACATAGTTTACAAATCTCGAGGGGCGAAATGCCGAAACAGTCTTAAAAATTTTACCCAGATCAGTATCGAGAGTAAAGATACTCTAAACCACAGTTAAGCATCATCGGGATTTCATGTCTCGATGTTTTCTAGCTCCAAAAGTCTTACCGTCATAACCCTGATAGCCGAAACTGCGAGACTCTTGTTTTAAGTAACCCAAGTTAGTGTTAAAGGTAAAAAGTTCAGCCGCGGTTAAGCTCAGTCAGGAATTCGCAAATCGGCATGTTTTCCCTCAAAAGATATACCTTCAAAGCGCCGAGTCGCGAAGTCGCGATAAAAATAGAAATGCAATTAATTAAACACTTAATCCGGTTTTATACTCCAATTTAATCAAATCATATCATCGCAATCTCACGATTTCGCAACTCGGCATACGAGCCTCCTGGAAGCTATACCTTCGAAGCCCTGAGTCACGAAGTCGCGATATAAATAACAATGAAATTAATTAAACGCCTAATCATGGTTATGTTTTTTATTGACCAAAGCTAATTATCGCAATCTCAGGTCTTAGAGGTTCAAAGGGTTAAAGCGAAAGCTCCCGATGAGGCGAGTGCCGAAAGTTTAGTTAACATTTAAAAAATGCCTGATTAATTAAGCTAAGCCAACATTTCAAGTGTTTTAATACGAAAATTAATGTGCACAGTCTCCGAGGAAATTTTAAACTTTCCTTGCGCCAACTTGCATTACGAACTGTCAAAATCTAGGACATTAATTGGAAATGAGGCGAATCGACAAGTAAGGATTTGGTTTTTATTGCTAAATTTATATTTAAGATCGATTTGACCATTTTGTTCCTAAGGACGACCTAGTTTTAAATGGTCAAAGGCATGGATCTTTTATTTGTTGTCACAAATTTCATTCCTGTTCTACGCAGAGCAAACCTTTCTAGAGAGAGCTAATTTCTGTATGTATACATATTGTTATTGCAGGAGAGCTAAAGTAGAATCCCCCACCATGGCCCCACGAAAAGCGTCTAAAGACACTACTGAGGTTTCAATACAAGGTTCATACAACGTTTCTGATACTTCATCTCGAAGTGTCGACTCTGTCAGGACCTGGTCGTATATTTCTGAGGTTCTATAGTCTGAATTGGTATATGTTTCGGATGATTCCAGTGAAAATGAAAAATATGACCTGATCACCAAATATAAGATCGTCATCCGGGCTCAAATGCATAAAGTAGTGGCTAGGCCACGTCTTCTCCCTTACTACGATATGGTCCGATGGGCATTAGACCATGTGGATATATCAACCAGAACCATCGTCAGCGAGTAGAGGGTCACCATTGGAACTTTCAGACCCGAACAATTGCAGGCTATGTACAAGTTTCCAACAGTGTCAGACCTTACATACAATGCCGAATTCTTGGAGAATTTTAAACAGAAGGAATGTGTGCAATATGAAAAGACTATGTCCAGTTTAATCAAAGATTGGGTTTCACACCCTGCGAAGTTCAGGGCAGACAATAGTGGTATATATTCAATATCTTCTCTGGAACCACAGTTTAAATATGTAGCTATGATGACCTGCAGATTATATGGGAGAGAGGACACCACACATTTTTTCCTTCAGTGGGTGTCTCTAATCCATTCAGTCGCCGAAGGCTGTTCCTTCGACTGGGCTAAACTACTATCTGATAGTTTGACCAGTCGAGTTATAGAGTATAAAGAGCAGAAGGAGAGTGAAAAGATCACTTCATTCTTTATGTCTGCGTATATCATGGACGCCGTGTGTTTTCTGATGCCTTTTCCCTTAATGAGTTGGAGCTGGACTCAATCGAAGGTTGAGCCCATCCACATCTACCATTCAAAGATGTGGGAAGACAAAGCTTCAGATTTTGTGTATGAAATCTTCAACTGGGTAATGGTACCGTTGCATGTCACTATCTATGGCCACCCACCACCCAGGATCTTAGACAGTATCGCGGTAAACTTGAACAGTATAGCCAATTGATACATGGAGGCAAAATTTTCATATCTCAGGGTTTTCGACGCTTCTGTTCCTCCGAATGCCTTACCACTATTCATACCCGATAGGCTAGCTTTTCGTGAGATTTCCAGGAAAACCGTAATCGGTGGCGTAAGCAAGGAACTTAAGGGATATTCTAAAAAGGTATGGCCACCTTTTCCTATTCATCTACATTCCTATTATTTGTTAGATTTCGGGCATGCTAAAGCTGAGGCAGCAGCCCTGCAAGACCTGAAATTGGTTCATGTTGAATTCAAGAAGCACGATCCAGATAGGGTCGTAAGTAACCACTTAGCCAATTGTAGGCTTAAAAGGTTTGAGCATGAAAATTCACCCTCGGATGAAATTTTTTGAGGCACGAGATCTTATGCCAATGTTTTGGCTCGGATACAAGCCCTAGCTCCTGAAGAAAGGGCCAATGTTTTAAAATTCCAAGAACATTGGTGGAGTTGTCTTCCCCCAGTATTGTGGGGTGAGAATCCAATAACAGTAGAGGTGTAGCAAAAAGAAGCCGAAGGCTCAAAATATTCAACACCCAGACAAGAAGAACACTAGGACAGGGAGGAGCAAACTAGGAGTCCGAAACCAGAAATGAAAATTCTCAATCCACCGAAAAAACAGACTCCAGTTACCACTCTAGGCCAATTAGCTAATCAAATCGGAGATCCCATCACCTCCGTTACTCCCTTACAGTCAACTCAAGGGAACATAGACGCAGGGTGGATTTTCAATGAAGAATTGAGAACTATAAGGATAAAAGAGCTCCCTCCAAATGAGTTCTTTTTTGATAAAAAGAGAAAAGTTGTGGTAAAAAGAGAATTCTATCAAGAAGCAGGATCAACGACCAAGAAATTTAACGTGTTGACCAATGGGAAAGATAAGAAGAAAGAAGAATTCGTGACAGAAATAGCCGGGACATTAGGGGCGTTTGCTACGGAAAACCAATTTTCAGTTGGGGTTTTGAAAAATCAGCTAAAGAGAAAAAATCGCCTCATCAAAACCTTAGAAATTAAGCTATCCATAGTAGAGGAAGTTGCCAAGGACCAGGTGAACACAGGAATAGAACAAGCAAGGATGGACGATAAAAAGGAAATCGAGCTGCTCAAAGCTAAGCTCGAACAAGCAGACCTGGTAGCTCAGACCAGTCAAATACAGGTAGGCCAACAAAAAGACTTTATAGGGCAGCTATAGGTTAGATTAGAGTTCATCGAAAGCCAAGTTATAAACATCGGGATATTCTAGTCCTAGGCTATGGAGATTTGGAGCAGAGTTTCTGTAGCCCAGCGAAGTTTACTTGCCAAAGTAAAGACGATTCGAGACAACTGCCTGCTTGTTGATCAAGTATTGGAAAACTTATCTATCAGAGAGAGAGAAGCTAGAGTAGCTCGGGTCGCATTTCAAGAGGCTGTAATAGCTACAACAAACAAGGAATCGGAAAATAGTTCCGAGTTTTCACTTTTGGAACAAACCCGAGGTAATATTTTGTTGAAAGAATGGGAACGCAACATATAAGAAGCAAAATTGCAAGCCAAGAGGATAAGGAAATCCTGGGAAGAGGCCTTGGGGTCTATAGATGGAGGTCTGTTAGGCATTGATAGTGAGAGAAATGTTGAGACACTGAACCAAATGAATATACTGAAATTGTCGCTTGATATAAATGAGAAAGAAGAAAGAGATTCGGCCGAAGTCTCACAAGTAACTCAGGCAGACATAGTTCAAATAGATAAATGGATTATTAAACCAAGTGTGCGATTGTGCACCATCGACACCCTAGACCGACAGATGGAAGAAAGGTTACCACAATTAGTCAGAGATTGTTATATTTTTGAGGCCAATTGTCAAGCGGAGCCTTCCAGGTTGATATCTCGACTGGTGGAGAAATGTGTTACTTGTACCGAGCATGCGAAGGGGCAGGCTTCTGGTACTAAATAAAGACAGAGATAAAGAAATGAAACGATTGATCTCCTTCTTGTTGTAACTGAAAATCCGGGAATGATTGAGATTCCATCATATGTAAAGCTGTATAAATATACAATAGAAAGAGGGAACAGAGGGGGTTGGACCTTTTTGGGTCGATTGTAATAGAGATTTTCTCCCTCGAGAGTTAATACAAAGCAAATCCGAAGATTCTCGATTCCGTCATAACTGTGTTATGAATTTGTTTTCTTGTATTCCATATCTAATTTCATTTCATATATGTATCTGATGAATGTTTCACTATAATTTAGTACAACCTCTACTATAATGAATAAATTTTAGTTTTCTATATTGTTTACCGTTTTTCCTCTGTACTGGCTATCAGCAGGTATAAGACCAGTGAACACTTTAGATTTCTATTTATATTTTATGCTTCATCAGGTTATTTCCTTATCTTTTTCTTCCTTTGCTTATGAGTGAGATTCTCCCTTGATAGGAGCCTTACATGATAGACAACTTAATGTTTTTCTTACACTTCATACACATTTATTAAAATATAACTCAGTTACGGGAAAGGGCCTTTGGTTTGCACCCTGTTTTCACTATCGAAGCTATAAACTCTCCTTTATATGACCAAAATCGAGACAGCATCTAAAAAGTTCTTTGAGATTTTCTTATCATTATGTTCCTCTATGACTGTCCCTGTGACAAGACAGCCTAACATCCAACCCGGACTATCATATCAAACACATATTGCCTTAAATCTTTTTGATACTATTATTAAAACAACCACTACCCGGGTGGAGCTGGAACGTTCGTGGGCAGCGATTGAAAGAGACATAAACATCCAGGAACAGTTGGAAGCTAGACAACAACCTAGAAATAGGCCCTAGCTTCCCTTGCCAAAGGTGGACATTTATTCCTTCTCTACCCCTTACTCACTTTCGGATGCCTAGACACTGTACTTCTAAGCCTTAAGTACAGACTCTGGAACAACAGGATCCATAAGGAAATAATCGAAGAAGGAGTTTTAAATGAAAAATCTGGGTCATATTCACTACTACTTAGGTATTGAAGTAACTCGTAATCCAAGGCATATAATAATTTTCCAAAAAAAGTCACTCTCACATATAAAATTAATTGATGTTGGATTAGAAATTAAAAATCCAATTTCACTATGTATAAGTAACATGGCTTCTTCAATCCATCCAACCCTTCCTTCTACTATTTGAAAAATAAGTAATCATACTTATAAACCAAACCCATTGTCTCCTTAGTGATACAAAATTCGTGTCCTCATAGAATATCTCCCTTATTTGTGAATGGAGAACACTCAAAAGTGTTAGTTATACTCTCCATGGGTTACCATTGTTAAAAACATGAAATATACAAACCTATACATAAACATTATAAACCACACAGTAAAGTCCATTTAAACTAAATAAATCATATTTTAATATTCAATAACGAAATTTTAAAATGTCTTGAATGAGTATAACTTGACAAGCTCTTACAATTTACTCCAATTTGAGGAAAATTATCTTGTTTGGAAATAGAGTGTACATAGAAAAGGATCATTCATTCACTTATTGTGTTAGACTAAATGATTCCACGAATGTTGAATTCAATCATATGAAGAGAACTTAAGCATACCAAATGAAAAATAATTTCACTATAATGTTTATAGCTTTATATACATGCCAGAGTTCCGAATCACATAACAAACAAGATTGCATGGTAGCACAGTCCCTGCCAACGAGGTTAGAAAGAAAATTGTGGAAAATGGGGTCAAATTGTAAATGAAACGAAGTGTTCGGTGCAAAATGTATATCACGGAAATTTTGTGTGCAACATGTATATCACGGAAGATGGGGAAAAAGTAAATGATGGTTGGTAGGCAGAGAACCATATATTTTTTGAAAGCATATAGACAACCTATTTTTTTTGAAAGTATATAACAAAGTAAAAAATTTGTTGACAGTGCAAGAATAAATTTGGAAATTTAAAAGCATTTTCCATATGGACTTGTGAAAGATAAAAATATATGATGACACAAAATTAATAGGAGATAAGAAATATAAAAATTTAAATGCATTTGTGAACATGGGGTATAAGTAAATGATGTTTGCATTGTTGAGCACCATTTATTTTGAAATATATATAAAAAGAAAAGTCTGTAACATATAACAGAGTAAATACATTTTCCATACAGAGTGGTGAAAGATAAAAATAAAAGTTTGTAACATATTAAAAATTAAATGCAGTTGTCATATAGAGTGGTGAAAGATAAGAATAGAGTCTGTAACATATAAAAATTTAAATGCATTTTTATTTGAAATCTGTCAAAAAATAAAAGTTTGTTACATACTACTGGAAATTTTGAAATATATAAAAACAATTAAAGTTTGTTACATATAAACCAGAATTTCAATGTGTTTGTCATGTAGACTCGGATTGGGGCTCCCATGGACCATTAGAGAAATATGTACAAGGAACATGATTGTGGAAAGAAGATAGAATGCAATAGCTGCAAAAGAAAATAAATGGAAATGTATAAGTGTTTGCCTATACATTTGTATTTAAGAAACTGGAATAAGTGGGTTGATAAACAAAGAAAGATGTGATGATTAAACTTGCAGTGAGGGTACATATGAGCCCTTTGGCTATTTTCTTGTGGCCGTCATTTCATTAATGTCGCCGACGACTACGGTTTCAAGGATGTTTTCCACGGCTGCTGGAATGTTGGCAACTACCTGTTGTCTTTCATCGACGACCTATTTCAATTGCCTTTCGAGCCATTGTTCAATGTAGCCTCTCATTGGGGCGATGTTGATCTCATTCCGAATTTTTATGTTGAAAAGATCGTTTTCTAATTCTTGTAAGTCAATAGAAAGATTAGAGAGAGACTGGTGAATTTCCTCATTTTGTACTGCATATTTGACTAGCCAGTCGTGGATGTGAGCCTTATCAAATTGAACGATGTTGTAAAACTTTTCCAGAGACAAGGTATTAAACATAGCAACCTGTTTATCGAACTCTTTCCTAGTTAAGAGAAATGAGTTTGCGATTAAGAGGGGGTCTTGGAAGTCGTTGGTTCTCCTAGCTAAGTCTATATTTGACAGCTTTGTGAATAATTTATCTTTCTTCAATATGGCTTGTTCACATGACTGAACAATGAGACGCAGGTTCTTTACTTTTTCTTTCCAACATGCATTCAATTGGCTTATCTGGTTTTTGGATGGAAGATATTCTTCTCTTTTTCTTTTTTTTCTGTCATATTGTTGACAATCTTGCCAAAAGGGATGACCGTTTTTAAAAAGAATATTTCTTGATCTTTTAATTCAGCCCGCAAAAGATCGAGCAAGCTATCTGCCCTTCCAACGAAAGTGATGGTTTGTGATCTTTTCCATGCCTCAGTAACCGGTTCCATTCTTTTTTTGATATTGTTCTCCCTATATCCTTTACAGGATGCGAGCAGGGTGGAGGATTCTTTTACATTGGGTGCAGGGGTGCCAGGCATGGCTATTGCCAAAGGATCGACAAGCAATGGCATAGGAATGAAAGTGTATTCCAATTCCTTGACTCGGTCCTTCAGTCTGGAATTTTTGGTCTCGATGCCTCCA
>SNQJ01S0068708.1:16185-27094 GCA_010110895.2 Picea sitchensis | reverse complement strand
TTATTTTTAACATTTTTTTCCTCAATTATCAATTTTTTGTTTCGGCTATCAAAAACAACGCTCTGGAACACGAAGGATTCATCTTTGTCAAAATTTTGGGTAACTGATATGTCCATTGAATGGCTATGGTGGATGGTGTCTCCGATCTGATCAAGGAAAGGGAGCATGGTATCCAGATCAGTGTCAAGTTCCATGTTCTCACTTTGAAATTTCGGCTCTTCCACCTGCCCCATTTTTTTTCCTCTTCTTCTCTACTGGAAGCTTGTGAGAACTATCAATTTTAGAGTGAGAAGGGTTGTTATCGCCTCCTTCGTTTGAATAACTCTGGGTTTCTTTGTTGCTGTGATGGGTTGTTGGAGCGATGCTCTGGGATGTCGTACTTTTTGGAGTCGTATTTTCGGATTGAACAATCTTGTCACTGGGGCCTTTACTCTCTCACATGTACAATTTAGTGCAGCTTTTCACTGTCTCTACGTCCCCGACATCAGAGGCAGGACCATTGTCGCCACTGTCTTTGCTTTTGGGTAGGTGTTTATTTACAAAAGAATCGTCGAGGCCAAGTGTTTGTAAATGTTGTCTAAAAATATCATAAGGGTCGAATCCTCTTATGTATTTAGCATATCTGAGGTTGGATATGCTAAAATGTGCTGCGAAATCGTCAATTTTGTTGACATTTTTCAACACGAACTCCCCTATTTTCCAAGGCAAAGGAATGAACTATTTTTTTTCTTCCTTTGGAACAGATGGAACCAGTAGTTGTATTGACGTGCTACTTCTGCAACAAACATTATGTCTGTAATGTGACATGGAAGGACAACAGGTTGTTCCGTAGAGCCAAAAATTCTTATGATAGTGTAATTATCCAAATGTTCCAGTGTCCCCTTCTTGTCCAAAAAACTAGTTGCCTGGTCAGATATGCGGGGAGCGTCTTCTCCTAACAACAAAACTTTTAAAATAGACAGGAATCCATTAAAAACCTCATAAAAACAATGGGAATCCTTGTGCTTCCACAAGGCCTGGTACCAGAATGTTATTGGGTGGAGCTCGCAGTTGACATTCTTGGACAGAGACAGTTGAGGAAACCGACAGGAATGTGCTATTGCAAAAACTAAATAGGATGACATATAATTTTTTTTTTTTATCTTTTGTAGCTTGATAATTGGGAAGAGATTTCATGGGAAATTAACCTGCCCCAATAAAAAATGGCTTGTTCGTTGACTGTGAAATACAAAATATAAAGAGCCATGTAGGAAGCAGTACTTGTGGACTCCTGTCTCGATATTCTTGTAAACAGCCAGGCAATTTCGCAAAATGGGTTTCTAAATGAACTAACTTGCATGCTTGTAATATCTTCAGGAACTAGATTCAGATTTTCCAAAAAATAGGGCAAGAGGTTCAATATGTTATTATGCTTTGATAGGAAATGTTTGCAATCTTCTCCTTTGAATGTCAATGTTGGCTCCGAAAATTTCATCATCTGGCGGAAGACTTGAGGTGACAAAGAAACAGAAGAGTGGTCCTGCAGTGGAATAATTCTTTTGTCTACAATAAATTTATCGGCTCACCAACAGACCATGTCCTTACAGTAAAAAATCTCAGGGACACAGCCTTCATGAGCAATCCCAGAGGTCCAAATTACTTGGTTCTCTGCAGCAGAGGTTGAGTAATAAGAAAATTCCCTGGACCAGTGGAAGTTCTCGTCCTCGCACCCGAATATGTTCATTGTATCTCCATAGAACTGTTGTCAAGTTGATGCCATAGGTTTATGAAAAGGTTTCTTTGCTGCAGATGATGGTTTAAATGAACAGTTAGAGCTGATAATGTAACTTTTCACTAAATCTTGGTTAAATGCCTATGAATGGGAAAGCTCCTCGAGCCTTTCGCTAATTAATGACAATCTGTATTGGTGGTGCATGATGAATTATTAGCAGTAAAGTTTATTTATTGCATATGTAGAAATGCGAAGGTGGTGGGTACGATGAAGAGAAATTAAGGAATGGAGTTTTCATGAACGTCTGAAGGCCACGCCGTGTGAACGGGATTTCATGATTTTCAAATGAACACTTGGAAGGGATAATATAATCCCCCCGCAAATTTTGGTTTAATGCGCATCAATACGAGATGTCCTCGAGCCTTTCGCCCATCAATGAAAATCTATGCGGTTTCTGCATGATGACCTGTTAGAATTAAATGCCAGTAATTTCATATTTAGAAACACGATATGTATATATAAATATAAAAAAAAAATATTTTCTTTTATTATAGATGAGTGCGAAGGTGACAGAGATGATGGAGAGCAACGAAAGAATGGAAAGCTCTGAAAAGCGGTCGGATGGGATTCAAAATAGGGTTACAGGGATAGTGAGTACAACCGAGTGTTCCACGGTGAAATTTCATGTTTCAGAATTTTTGAGTGCAAAATGTGTAAAATGGAAGAGATCATGATGGGGTAGTTCAGCAGCCGGTTTGTATATTTGCGGAATTCCGGAAAAGTGGCTAAGTATGGAATAGGGAAATTGCTAATTGGATGCGTAGCAATAAGATCTTATATATAATTGCCAACTGGTAATTTCAAAGGGGCACAGGCACAGGAAACAATGACTACGAACTGAATATTTCTTCAACTCGCCAAACTGACAATCCGCCAAAGAAATTTGAACAAATGGCAAAGTATGGAAAGTGGAGAGATGGGCTTCAAAATGGGGTGACAATAGTTCCACTAAATATGTGAGGACCCGATGCTTAAATTGTATTTCTCGAAAGTTTTTCAGTGCAAAAATGTGCACCACAGAAGAGGGCATGATAGGTGGACCGTAATATGGAAGATGGTATGCTCTAAAAACAGTTGCAAATTTGTATATCTATCACTTTGTATATCGTAGATTTATGAATGTTGTTTGGAGGTCACGAAAAAGTAGAAGTGAAACTAGAGGGAATAAAAGAGTGGGAAAATAGAAAGGTGGAAGACAGTTTTGGTAAGTGTGAATTGGTTTCAAAGAAGCCACATTGTTGCAAAACCATGATGTTCACTAATTGTCAGCAAATGCGTTGTTGAATATTAGATTTTATTGCAACGTGTGCGTGTAACTATGTTCTGGATACATTCTTCCAAGACTGTAACATATTAACTTAACTACTAAACTTCATTTTCTACTAATTTCCAGCAAATGCTTTGTTGAAGATTAGATTTTATTAGAACGTATGGGTGTAACTGTGTTCTCCATACATTTTTCCATGAGTGCAACATATTAACTCAAGTATTAAACTTCTTGCATTATGGGCTGTTAGCATTAAAACTTAATAATTGCATGTTTAGAAACAAGAATAATGATTTTGCTGCAACATTGTACATTGGAATTAGTAAACACAATATCGAAGAAGTAGGAGAGCACCGAACCATGCTAATTAGAACATGCCTTAAACCCAGAAAAGAGGTAGCAACGAAGAGTCGAAGGAATTTTTTTTTTAATAGAAAATCCATTTAAAAAAAATAAGAAAAACACCGAGTATTGTACATCTATCCTTAGAAATTGGACACAGTTCTTCCGGCCAAAAAATTGAAGGTATCTGCGACAAACATAGGTATGGGATCTGTAGTATGCAAGATCCTTGCAGTTTTCTCCTCGATGAATCATCCTCTGCTGAAATTGATATTTTTCACAAGATTACCCTGAGGAAGAAGACAAAAATGGTTGCAAGGCAAGTGGAATAGCCCTTAGCTGAAATCGCCTCTGCATAGTCCAAAACAATTCAGTAGCAAAACTTGCACGTGCAATTCCAGAGGCCCAAATTTGTCCATTCTCGGCAGAAGGAGATGACTAGTAGGAAAATGCGTTGCAACAACGAGATTTTTGGACCTGATTCTCGAAGATGTTAATCAATAATTTTTTGTCTTGAAATATATCTCTGGGAGCATCAACATATCATTGCTTTACAGTGAAACTCTTTCGCCCAAAATGGACTAATTTGGAATTCTGGAATTCCTACATTCGCACTGCAAAGTGGTTGTTGTGTTCACCGTCGGTTTCTTTTCTGAAACGCCTTTTGGTGTTGTCATGACCACCATCACCGAGATGGGAAGTTTCGTTCATTATGGTTGATTTCAATTTGAACATAGGAGTGAGAAGATTCTCTGCATTGCCATCATCCATTGTCATATCATCGTCCATCAGATCATCTTCTTCTGGCTCTGAATTCATGGAATCAACTTCTGCGACAGTCATGGATGCAACTGGGTAGGTTCTCTGAGTAGCCAGGGTTTCCATGGAATTTTTTGGCTTGAAACATATCTCTTGGTGTACCAAGGGACCATCTCCTTTTTTTCTCTTGGGCGGAGGGAGATGAATAGTAAGAATATGCCCTGGAATAGTGGAACCTCTGGCCGTTATGCCCCAATATGTTTACTGTGTGTGGAGAGAACTACTGCCAGAATTTATTAAGAATTTTTGTTTTCTCGAGATGATGTTTGAAATGAAAATCGGGGAAGGATAATATAACCCTCCGCAAATTATGGTTTAATGCGTATCAATGGAGTATCTCCTTGATCCTTTCGATGAACAATGACAATTTCTAGGGTTCGTGCAGAATGAGCTGTCACCATCACAACTCACTAATTGCACAATTAGAAAAAGGTGTGAAGGTGGCAGTGACGGCGAAAAGAGATTAAGAATTAGAAATTTCTTAAAAGCACCAGCCCGTCGCCGCACACACAAAAAAAATTGCATCACCTTTGAAATGAATACTTAGAAAGGATAACATACTTGTGCACAAATCTTAGTTTAATTCGTAGTAATGACAAATCTTCTCCGCATATCCCAACATTAATGACAATATTAACAATTCTTGCAGGATGGCTACTAGCATTAAAGCTTAATTGTTGTGTATCTGGAAACAATACGAAGGCAACGATGATGGCGAAACCGATTCCAAGAAATACCAAAGTATGGAAAGTGGTCGGGCGAGTTACAAAATAAAAACGGTAGAAGATATACTCAGGAGACTTGAAGGGTCGATGGTCATATTGTATCTCAGTGACAAATATCGGCCGTCAATTTGTATGTGGCGGAATTTCTAAATTGACAAGCGGACCTGTGGGCCAACTGGCTCAACATTGCACTTTCATTGTTCTGTGTCCTCCAAATAGCACTCGGAGTTCCGCGATATATAGATTGACTGATGGAATCGAGGGCTGGCGTGTTCAAGATTGCCATTGTTTACAGATGGAAATCCCTATCTACTATCTAACATATATAAAAACATTATTTTCAATACTAAATTATTAATATTACATATTGATATTGCAAAGTTTTATTAGACGAGAAAGTTTGTACGATATGGTCGGGTGAGTTATTTAAAAGTTTTGCAACAAACGAACAATATATAGTAAACATGTACTTTTATAAAGTATGGACATGATATTTTATAGAGCATATGCGGATCCCTCATTCCATACTTAGGCAGTTTTTAGATTGTGGGTTCTCGTCTTGGCGGGTTGATAATTGAGCCTCTATTGTTTTGTGTCCTACAAATAGCACCTAGACTTCCGCGATATACAAATTGACAGGCGGACTTGCGGGTTGGTTGGTTCAACATTTCACTTTTATTGTCCCGTACCGATTCTGTATTAATTCCATATTTAGCCACTTTTTTGGATCGGGGGTTCTCGGGCTGGCGGGCAAAAAATTGGGCATCTATTGTTCCGCACTCTACAAATAGCACCCACAATTCCACGATATACAAATTCACAAGCAGACCTGCGGTAAATTATCACTGTTAAATTTTGATTTTTGTAGAATTTAATTATACATAGTAAACTTGTACTTTTATAAAGTATGGACATGAGATTTTATAGAACATATGTGAATCCCTCATTCCATACTTGGACACTTTTTGGATCGTGCATTCGTGACCTAGCGGGTTGAAAATTGAGTATCTATTGTTCTGTGTCCTACAAATAGCACCTACACTTCTGTGATATACAAATTGTCAGTCGTACTTGCAGAGATGAGTCTATATAAAGTATGGGCATGAGATTTTATAGAGCATATGCGGATCCCTCATTGCATACTATGACACTTTTTTGATCGCGGGTTCGCGGCCTGGCGGTCTGAAAATAGAGTCTCTATTGTTATGTGTCCTACAAATAGCACCCAGATTTCCGCGATATACAAATTGACAGGACCACCTATGGGCTTCTTGGCTAAACATTGCATTTGTATTGTTCTAGAACATATGTGGATCCTTCATTCCATACCTGGGCACTTTTTAGATCGCGGGTTCACGGCCTGGCGGGCTGAAAATTAAGTATCTATTGTTCCATGTCCTACAAATAACACCTAGACTTCTCCGATATACAAATTCACAAGTGGGCTTGTGGACATGAGTCTCTATATAAAGTATGGACATGATATTTTATAGAGCATATGAGGATCCCTCATTCCATACTAAGGCACTTTTTGTATCACGGGTTTGCGGCTTGGTAGGATGAAAATAGAGTCTCTATTGTTTCATGTCCTACAAATAGCACCCAGACTTTCGCGATATACAAATTGACAAGAGGACTTGCGGGCTGTTTTGCTGAACATTGCATTTTTATTTTTCCGTAGCGATCTCGTATTAATTCCATATTTAGCTACTTTTTTTGATCGGGGGCTCTCGGCTTGATTGGATGAACATTGCACTTTCATTGTTCGGTATCCTCCAAATAGCACTTGGAATTCCGCGATATGCAAATTGATAGATGGACTCGAGGGTTGGGGGGTTCAAATTTGCCATTGTTTACGGATGGAAATCCCTATCAACTATCTAACATATCTAAAAACATTATTTCCAATACTAAATTATTAATATTACATATTGATATTCTAGAATTTAAGTAGACGACAAAGTTTGTCCATTTTCGTGGACTGACTGATATAAAAGTTTTCTGAAAAACGAGAAATACATAGTAAAAATGTACTTTTATAAAGTATGGACAGGAGATTTTATACATCATATGTAGATTCCTTATTCCATACTTAGGCACTTTTTGGATTGCGGGTTTGCGGCCTAGCGGGCTGAAAATTTAGGTTTTATTGTTTTGTGGCCTACAAATAACACCCAGACTTCCGCGATATACAAATTGACAGGCAGACTCGAGCTGGTTGGCTGAACATTGCACTTTTATTATCCCATAGCGATCCCGTATGAATTCCATATTTAGCCATTTTTTTTTATCGACGCCTTTGGAGCCCCGATCAACTATCTAAAAATGCCATTGTTTACAGATGCTAATCCCTATCAACTATCTAACATATCTAAAAACATTATTTTCAATACTAAGTTATTAATTTTAATTTTTGATATTGCAGAATTTAATTAGACGAGAAAGTTTGTACAATCTGGTCGGGCAACCGATATAAAAGTTTTTGGACAAACGAGCAATACATAGTAAACATGTACTTTTAGAAAGTATGGACAATATATTTTATAGAGCATATGTGGATCCCTCGTTCACGTTTTCGATCGTGGGTTCTCAGCCTGGTAGGCTTAAATTTGAGCCTCTTTTGTTCTGTGTCTTGCAAATATCACCCAGACTTCCGCGATATATAAATTGAAAGGCGGACTTGCAGACTCCACGTCTGGCGGGTTCAAGATTGCAATTGTTTAGGGATGCTCATCCTATCTAACTTTATCTAAAAAAGTTATTTTCAAATACTAAATTATTAATATTAACTATTGATATTGTACAAGTGAATTACATTAAATTATTAAAGGATGTTAAATCGCTTATTTTTAAAAAAATGAAGGAAACAAAATAATGTTTTTTTAAAATTCTATCACTGCAAGCATAACAAGGATCAATTTGAATTTTAAGGCCCTTTTGTTCATATGATAACACAATTTCACTCCACACAGTATATATTCATTGATTTCAAATTATTCCAGGATATTAATTTTACCAAATTCATCAAATAAGAAAAAATGCCAAAACAACGACCAATTTGAATTTTAAGAGCCTCTTGTTGGTATGATAGGACAGTTTCACTTCGCACACTATATATTTGTTGATTTAAAATTATTTCAGAACAATAATTTGACCAAGTTCATCGATCAAGGAAATCTGCTAAAGCAAGCCACATAGTACATTTGTGTCACAACGCCATAGAAATTATCAGGTGGATTTACGTGCCAGCTGGCTAAAAAATTCAATTATATTGTTCTGTGTCCTCCAAAGAACAATTGGAGTTCCATGGTGTATAAATTGATAGACAAAGCAGATAACCAAGAACCAACCATACTTTAAACAGGCCGCAAGCAAGTTCCCAGAAGGTTCCATAGAGCAAAACCCATCAACATTTACACCAAACAATTTGATATACAAAGGAAAGACATCGCCGCATTCGTTTTCTCTTGCATATGGTATATGTTCCCAGTAGGAAATAACCAGGGCCATGCAATATATGGGGATTACAGAGATATGGGCCAAGTCCAACGAACATTCATCTGGATGTTGAACAAATATTATAGAGACACATGATGTATTTTCGTTTCCTGCCAAAGTTTGATAGATTTTTATTTTTTCCCCTTCTTCAGCCGATATGAAAAATTGCATTGTCCTCATTTAAGGTGAATTTGTTGTGTATACGAAGTTTCCGCAGCATGTAGACACAGCTTGCCTTTTTCTGTAGATATGTTTCATACGACAACTCTGCCAACTCATGAAGCACATTTTGTAACAGAGGTTTCCTAATCGTACAATGCATGGTTGTGTTGCCCATGGTTCGGATAAAAACATTGACGCAATGTCCATATATATATGGACATTTTTCACTGCATCACAGACAATCAATCATATCATCACTTATCAAAGCGGAGGCAGAAGCAGTGGAATTGCATTTTGCACATACAGGCTCAAAGGGGGTCAAGTACAAATTGGCTGCAACTAGAAGACCTTCAACATGGGAATGCGAGCAAAGGGATTAATACATTGAACAATATGATACACAACTGCACCCCCACTCCCCTTTAAAAAAAAATAAAAAATTAAACAGGCACAAAAATATGTTGAATGTTATTTCTATAAGCAAAGTCAGGATGATTTGGTGGATGTATATGCACAAAGTTGTAGAGATAGCTAGTTTATTCAAATCCTCTACTATATCTTCTTGCAACTCTGTTACAAACATTGTCTGGGTTGTTCGAAAGATCCTTTCTCTAACATCCCTCTTCTTTGTTATATTTTTGAACAACATAAGTGGAATCTGCCCTCTATACAAGTGTTGTTCCATTGACGAAAACAAATCTGAATACGTATTGAACAATTGTAGATGCAACATGGAACAGTGCATTATTTGTGTAACTTATCTGACATACATGCAGATGCGAAAGTAAAGGACAAAACTAAATATGAAAAGAGGTACCATTGCCTTGTCGTTGTTCGACTCTCCATCCTTTATATGGAGAATGTGTTTTAGCCAAATTTTCTTGCCAGTGTGACAACAGCCCCAATCATTCTGATTGGGTAAATATTAGTGCTCTGTGCAAGCTGGCTGATAATCAAGCCTGGGACGAAGCGATATTCTGAACAAACAACGAGAATTCTTTCCACAATACTTGTTTCGTTGAGAAAAATAATTTAATCGCAATCACCATGGTTATATACTGTTTTGGGCAATATATTAAAATTTGTAATGGATATCCCATTATGCGACAATATCTTTTCTGCATGTTTCTAGACAAGTTGTGGAGGAACAATCAATGTCACTGCCATCATGGTGTCCTTGTCTGTCATGTCAGCACGCATAATGGATCTACTTTTGTTTTCCTTATCCAAGTAGGTGCTATAGAAGGAACCAGAACTGTAGCCCAAGGACAAAAGGAACCAGAAACATGCGACTACAAATAAGCAAACATTCTTACTTGCAAACTACAAACACTGAACAACAAACAAGGAATACAAAATGAAACTATGGCATAAAAAATTACTCTGAAACAAAGAAATGCAGAAGCCCAAGTCGAATCGCGAGCGAAACAACAACAAGCAGCAACCGACAAACCAACGAAGAAGAAGCACTTATTGAACCAGTAAACAATGTATGTAGCTTCAACGATTACGAGGATGAAACATACAATGGCAGCAACCGACAAACCAACAAAGAAGAAGCATTGACCGAACCAATAAACAATGTATGTAGCTTCAATGGAAAAACAAGGATGAAACATACAATGGCTATTGAACTGGCAGTGGACAAACAAGACTATGCAAATTCACTATAACTATATAGAAAATTTCGAGAAAAAATGTACTCCGAGAAGCGCATTTACATAAACATTTAAGACTGTCATGTTGTCTAAGGACCTCGCGGTATGCAAACATTTAAGCTTCCAGGAGTGTTGGAGGACATCGCATCATGTAAACATTTACGCTGTCAGGATTATTGAGGCATCTCGGAATAAGTGTCAATACATTACAACAAATATATATCCGCCAAACTTTGGAATTCTCAATCACTACAAGCTCGGATATCAAAACATTTCAATATGCTTAGTACATATCAAAACTTACATATATATTCGGCTAGCAAAAAATGCTAATACAAACATTCGAACTAATGCTAGCATTAATCCACCTTCAACCAATATAGAGGAAAAATATATGATTAAAAGATGTTGTCTACGAGAAAAAGTTTGGATATGTTGCCATATAGTACATTGAGAATAGTGAAGTTAGCAATAAGACCTCCAATCTCTTATCCAATCAGATCAATACATATATGTTATTTTTAATTATATAAAAATATATGCTTTTAATTCCATAGCTCCAACAATAGGTATTGTGCAAATATTTCGGATCAAAAGACAAACTAATATGTAGTCAACGCATTATCGATTGCTATAATCCCTCTATGCCTACAAAAATGACTAATAA
>SNQJ01S0068707.1:37936-50334 GCA_010110895.2 Picea sitchensis | reverse complement strand
ATGAGCCGTGGATTTGAGCGCTCTTTCCCGGAACATTCAGATCTTCATGAAGGTTATCGCCGATTACGGACCCGCCCCCTTGGTTAAAAGCAGAATACTAAGGGGGGTCCGGAATGCTCTGTGAGTCGTTGATTTAAGCCCTGTGATCTGGACCACCGAAAGATGTGCAAGGCATAAAGTAGGAGCGGGGTGACATATATTAGGGAAAAACTTAGGATAGGTGTGTTTTATGGGTTTTTCTTCGATTTTCTCATAAACACCACCAAGGGGGACATCATTTCGACTACACTTAGGCATTGGAGTCATAGGGTAACAACTTTATCGATCTGGTTTTATTTGGGCAAGGCATGCAAAGCAAGTAATCTACATTCTAACCTACTTTCCCAAGACAAATGACCTCGATTAAACTATTGGGTTAAGACATTATTCTTCCCTAAGGGCTATCTGACCAGGATTAGACATTTTAGTCAAATGCATTCACTAGTTTCTAACCTAGGGGCTATCTGACCAAGATTAGATGGTCTGATCAGATGTATTCACTAACCTATCAACATTGGAAATTTAAAAGGACTTGGTCATGCTTGAAAGGTATGACCAAGTCACTGTTATTGCATGGGGCTTTTATTTCAAATCTTTTTTGCCCTCTTTTCTTTCTTTTCTTTTTCTTTTTCTATTTTTTCTTTTGCAAAAATGGAAAAATGAATTTCCAATAGGAACACTAGATACAGATAATATCAATAATATCCAAGTCATAAGTTGATTCCCATATTTTATGGGGTGATAACAGTGGCTCCACCTGGGGATGGTACTTGCCCGGTTAAGTGCCAAGAATCCAGTTTCCTATCATTCCGAGCCAATCTATCTAGTAGCCTTAGTTGGTCTTATTCTCAGGAAAAAATTTTGAAAAACAGTGACCAGTAGCTTAGGGCCTTCTCTTCGGGCTTCAACCAACTGACCAATGTCCTTCACTTAGAAAAATGCAAGTAAAGATTGAAAATTAAAACGGTATGTACAATGGATGGTGAGTTCTTCAATTCCCTTATTGAGGAGGGACATAATGTTTCAACATTCTGCCATTCACAGGTGCTCCTGGAAAATCTAACCCATCGGAGTTGTTTAACAAAAAGGTGTTTTTTCCTCTGAAAGATTGTATCATGTAGGGCCCTGTCCACAGATGATCAAATTTACCGTGCTTTCCCTTGTCCTCATTCCTGGCATCCCATCTCAATACCAGGTGTCCTAGCTCGAAATCATCCTCCTTGGTTCGTTTGTCAAAGATCTTCTTAATGTTCTCTTGGATGACGTGCGTTTTGTTGAAAACCTCCTCTCTAGTCTGCTGCAAATGAATCATCTGATTGATTCGTCTCTGGGAGTCATTTGGCTCAGCTTGTATTTCTTGAAGTAACTTCATGACGGGAACTCCCAAAGAAGTTGGGAAAACGGCCTCAGTACCACATACCAACTGGTATGGTGACATACCAATTGACCTCTTGGTGGTCAGTCTATCTGCCCATAAAGCAAATACCAGCTTATCATGCCACAATTTTTTATTCTCCTGCAGTGTTTTCTTGATGATATTCACCAAAGTATTGTTTGATGATTCCACCAACCCATTCCCCTGAGGGTAGTAGGCTATGGAATGCCCCAAGCCAATGTGGTAACATCTGCAGAAGTCAATAAGTTTCTTCTACCGAAAGGCAGCTGCATTTTCAGTAATGATCTTTCTAGGACAACCAAAACGAGACAAAATATTATTTTCAAGAAATTTAATAATAACAGAGTCAGTGGCTTGCCTGCTTGGTACAGCCTCGATCCATTTGGTGAAATAATCAGTGGCAGTGAGAATCCACCTGTGTTGGACCGAAGATGGAGGGTGTATCTCTCCAATGAAGTCAAGTCCCCATTGTTGGAAAGGGGCCTCAACTGAAACTGGTTTAAGAGGTAGAGGTAGGAGCTTCCTTTTACCCTCAAACAGTTGGCACTGATGACAGGCTGTTACTTTCTGATGTACGTCTGCGAACAGGGTGGGCCAGTAAAATCCAGCTCTGATTATTTTGTTGGCTGTAACTTTCCAGTTCAAATGGCCACCACATTCACCTGCATGAAACTCCTGCAAAACTTTGTCAGCTTCATCTTTGAGTAAGCAATTTAAGAGAATACCTGCAGGGTCTTTCCAATACAAATTTCCTTCTAGAATACAGAATTTCAAAGCCTTCAACTTTAAAAATCTAGCTTTAGTTTTAGTTAAACCAGGGGGAGCTTGTAAATTTTGTAAAACAAAAATAAGGTCTGCGTACCATGGAGAGTTCAAAAAAACCTCTTTAACGTTTGGAGTCGCCATCTCACCCTGTTCGTCGACCACGTCTAGAAAATTAATGTCAAGAGCCTGAAAGTTAGATTCAGCCATCAATTTAGCAAGGCCTTGGCCTTTGATCAGTTTTGTGGGCTTAATTTCAATGTCGTATTCTAGAATAACTGCAATCCACTTTCCCCTTCTCCCATCAGGGTTGTCTTGTGTCAAGATATCTTTCACTACCGCGTTTGGAACATAAGCTATGACATATGAATGGAGAATATAGACCCTGAAGTCCTTTATAGCCTTTACCAAAGCAAAAGCCTGCTTCTCCATAATATTGTAGTTAAGGGCAGCATCTCTTAGGGATTTGCTGAAGAAAGCGATGGGTTGTTCGTACCCTTCACTGTTCTTCTGCAGTAATACAGCTGCTATTGTATGTTCAGAGGCGAAGGAAAAAAGGTAGAAATCTTTAGTGAAATCAGGACTAATCAAAACTGGGGATTCTGTGAGTGCTCGATTGACCTGTTCGAAGGATTGTCGGGACTCAGGATCCCATTTTATTTTGGCGTCCTTTTTTAGCATGTTTGTGATGTTTCGGAGAAGTTCGGCTAGATTAGGAATGAATCTTCGAAGAATGTTGATTTGTCCTATAAAAGACTGAAGTTCTTTAAGGTTTCTTGGGTGTTCTAACTTTAGTATGGCCTCTATTCTGCTGGGGTCGATTCTGATTCCCTCCTTAGAGATGATGTGTCCAAGCAATTTTCCTTCTTCTAACCCAAAAACACATTTCTTGGGATTTAAAGAAATCTCGAACCTTCTACATTTTTCGAAAACTCGTCTAAGGTGCCATAGGTGTTCATCATCATATTGGGAGAATACTGTCACATCATCCAGATAAACGACGATAAACTTACCTGACTCTTCTATGAAGGTGATGTCCATCACCCTCTGGAAGGTAGCTCCTGCATTCATCAGACCAAAAGGCATCTTCACATACATGAAAGTGCCCCATGGAGTGGTGAAAGCGGTTTTTTCCTGATCGTCCGGGTGAACTAAAACCTGGTTGTAGCCTGAGAAACCATCTAACAATGAAATTCGACTAGACCCGACCACTCTTTGTAGGAGGTGATCCATTTTGGGCAAGGGGTAGTTATCCTTCAAGGACGCTTTGTTCAGATTATGGAAATCTATACAGAGTCGGATTTCCCCAGTTTTCTTGCGAGTAGGAACTAAATTGGAAACCCACTTAGAGAAACGAAGTGGGACTATGATCTTGGCATCATACATTTTCTTAATCTCTTTTTCTATCAAAGGGAGCAACTTGGGATTTATCCTCATAATTTTCTGCCTAAATGGTTTCTGGTCCTCCTTTATGGGTATCCTGTGTTGTATAATGCTGGTGTCATAGGCTTTCAAATCTTTGTAGCTCCATGCAAAAACGTCAGAATATTCTTTGAATAACTCAATGTACTTAAGCTTTTGTTCTGGGGGTAAAGATTTGGACAATTTAACCATCTTAGGTTTCTCTTCAGTTCCTATATTGCAGTCTTCTACCTCTTACCCATGGGCTTCTATTTTGGGCTTCTTAGCTACGTCATCATTGTCAAACAGATCTTCTAAAGGGATGAGACCTCTTGGTAAAACATTGCTTTTCAATTGCAAAACTTCGGCCTCTAGTTCGTCATCTTCTAACCCTCCTGAGTCTACTGAATCCTCTGTATCTACTGTATTTACAGTATTAACACTATCTATTTCTAACTCAAAATTATTTACATTTTCATTTTCTACATCTATGTTTGTACATTCAAAATCGTTCCTGCATTGCAGAAAGCCCTCTATCTGATCGTCATTTCCAAACACTTGCCAGTGCCTGATATTATCAGGCACTGTCGGTCTGCATTTCACATCCACCATGTATGGGCGAGTTTTTCGGAAATGGATCTTGCAGGAAGCAGCAGACGTAGCTAATCCGTCCACCAGAATATTCTGTCCTCTAGGCATGACCTGCAAGTCCACCTCGTTAAAACACTTCAAAGCATCGAGAGCAGCATTCCTGTATGTTCTAAGGCGTGGATGTTTAGCAGCATATTCACCTTTAATTTGTTTAATAATCAATTCAGAATCACCCCTTACCATTATTTTCTTAGCACCTACCTTTTTCAACAGTTTCAGTCCTAGCATTAAAGCTTCGTACTCAGCAATGTTGTTAGTGCAATGGAAATTTAACTTATAGGAATGATTTTCTGAATACTTTTTTGATGATTATGTAACCAGACTCCAGCTCCTGCTCCTTCTTTACTGACGGCTCCATCAAAATCCATACTCCAAAAATCAGCAGGGAACTCTTCAGTGATTATATTTTTCATCTTGGCTGCCTTGTCGTTTTCTGGGCTTTCGTCCTGAGTAGCTACCTCTTCCACCAGCTGATTGTCTGGATCTTTGGTATCACCATCATTGTACAGGATGAACGAATCTAAATCTGAATGAGCAGAGTAAAGGGGGTAATTGTGAGGTTTCTCTTGACTGCTGACCATATATTTCATCAGCGTTTCTCTGTATAACCTTCTTTGTTGTCCGAACACTGGGATGGTGGCATAAGACATATCTAGCTGCAAGTTTCCTTTCAATTTAGCTCCCCAAGAGAGGGATAACAACATACCATATTTTGGTGGGATATCGGCAACCACCCCGTCCATCACCATGATTTTCGAAGGGATCTAAACCAGGGTTATGCAGAGGTCTTTAATCAAACCAATACATTTGACTTTGCTGGAGTCAAACGAGTGTAGATCTTTGTAAGGCCTAGTGACCTCCAATCCCAGTTTTTCCATCACCGCCTTGGGCATCAGATTATGTGAGGCGCCTGAATCCAACATGGCGTTATGCAATATTAAATCATGTATGTTCAAACTGATGTAAAAGGGAGCTACGTCACCGGTATCGTCTCGACCATCCACTTCGGGTCCGAAAAGGAGTTCGGGATGATCATCCGCAAGGTTCACAGTATCTGAGTGAGTCACTGATCCAATAGTTAAGGCCTTGGTGCCTATGTCAGGTTCAATGTCTAATGCTTTTAGTACTTGTGAACGATAACCGCCTTTGCGTATCAACTCTGTCAGTGGGACGGGAATTTTAATTTTGGCCAATTCTGCCTCCAAGCTAAAAGGTGCAGGTGTTCGGGTCTGACTTGTTGGTTCTGGTTGTTCCCCCATATTCCTCTGGTCAGAAGTACTAGGCAGATTAGCAGGTGAAACTTCGGGCGGTGCCGGTCTTTTCAGTATAGTGATGTTTTTCTTCATCGGAGCGTCAGTTCTACCTTTCTCAGGAGACTTTTCTGCAGTGCTCTTCTCGAGACTTTTCTCAGTCTCAGACACTTTCTGTGTTCCAGACATCCTTTTCGAGGAATTTCCTTCTGCCTTCTTACTTCGCATATTGTATTGGCTATGCACCTCCAAGATATCGTTTTCATAGGCCTGTTGTCCTACATCCTCGGCCTCCTCACTTACCTTTGTTTGATTTATCAGAAAGAGTTCTTGCTCTTCTCGAGTGAGGAAAATGGCCTCATTATCATGAATGCCCATGAGGTTGATATGAGTGTCCTCCAATTCTTTATTTACTTCCCCCCCATCATCAGCATAATTTTCCTGCAAGGGAGGTCTGATTGGCTGATCAGGGCCTCTCTGATCTCTTTGGTCCCTTTGATCCCTAGGATCCCTAGGATCCCTTTACCTGATTTGTGGGGGATTTCTTCTAAAGTTAGGGTTTCGAATCTGAGGAGCAGGTGCGTTGTCCCTGGGAGGGTTTCTGTTGGACAAATTTATTCTTTCCATCATTAATTCCACTGTTCAGGCCAAAGAATCCAGCTTTGAATCTATGGTCGACATGGAAGGTTCTTCTTTGATAATGACCCTTCTTTCTGACCTTTGTCGGGCCTATTTCGCAAACAGATTTGCCTCCACACTAATAGCACATTTTTGCATGTCTTCAAGGGTGGCATCATTTCTTTCTCTCAATTGGTAAGACATGTCAGCATCGAACCCATCAGGGAATTTAATCAATGCCAAACCCAGGGGAGGTTTGATTTCATTCGGGATTGCATTATACAAGTTGTTAAAACGGGTGCAATAGTCTTGGACCGTCTCACCTTGATTTCTCTTTATGTTCTCGTACTCTGACAGTATTTGAAGAGGGTTTTTCTTTACCTCCCATCTGTCGAGGAAACTTCTTTGGAACGCGACAAGGTCAGGGATTGATGCAGTGGGTAAGGCTTTGAACCACTTATTGGCCTCCCCTATCAGACTCTGGGCGAACAGTCTCATTTGAACGTGGACTTCGTCAACTTCTTGTAAATCCAAGTAGTCGTTCATTTTATCTACATGTTGTTGTGTGCTTAATGTTCCTTTTGCATCAAACTGTGGCAGTCTAGTCTAGTAGTCTTGGGGCATCGCATGCAGAGGCACAGCCAACACCAAAGGTGCATATCTAGCTGCCATGATGGGTGGAGGAGGCGGAACGACGACCGGGGTGGTAGGAGAGGTAGCAACTAAAGATGAGGATCACGAAGGACTGGGTGGGGCTGAGGTATTGATTCGTATCTTAGTCGTAGGAGACAAGACTTCGGGGGTTCAAGGTTGCACCACAGTTGGGTCGAAGATGATCTTAGACACAAAGGTTTCAGACCGAGCTCTAACCAGGTTTCGTAGCGGAAAAGGCTCAAGATCAAGGCTTTGTAAGCTATCTGGTTCTCTGGAAAAGGAAGGAGACTTGTGAAGTGGAGTACTGCTCACTGAACTGGAAACGAAGGTCTTTCGCCTCAATAATTGCTCGGGGTTATCTAATGTTGTGGAAGGTTCTGGGTTTGGATGAGATCGAGTGTGGACTTTCTTGGGAGCCAGAACTCTGTTTGGGTTTTATATGTATGTTTTTTATTTTATGATAAATACAAACTAAGGGAGATTTCTATGCTGACGTCGTCTAACTTCCAATTGTTCCTGAGCAACTATGTCACGTTCGATGGCTTCCCACGAACGTTCGAGCTCTTCACGGTTATTGGCTGTTTGGAGGATTAAGTCAAAAAGGTTTGACACAATATGCATTTGATTCGATAGTCCAGGCTCGATATTGGGTTGTACTGCTGCAGGGACAATCATAGAGGGACCAAGGTACCAGGAAAGATACTGGAAGTAATATATATAGAGTTGATCAACCTCTAAATATTGCTTTCTTCTCTAAGTCAAAACTTTCATAAGGGGAAAGAAGTAGTGAGATATCAGTTTTAGTTCGTCCCCAGTGGAGTCGCCATTTATGTTAGCACTCGGTAAATTTCCTAGAGGTTGAGAAAGAAGAAATCTACTAAGGTAACCTTAACCAACCACTTTAGAGCTGGGATCTAGCCCTTCCAGCTCCAGAGAGGGATCTCTTTGTATGATTTAGCTTTGTTTTATTTTCAGATATTAGGCTAGTTAAAGAAATCGTTGGTTTTGTTGTAGAGGGTTTGTAAAGTTGGTTGAGACAAAATACACATCCGTTGGGCTATGGGGTCTGTTTTAAATCAAATCCGAGAAATAACCAGAAACGCCAAAGAAGTTTTCCACAGGGCGAGGTAATACATTCACTGGATCTTTAATATTTAATATGATGAATGGAAGAACATATGAGGAAAATAACTTCAATTAACAAGCAGTTAAGAATTTATTAAATGAAGATATTTGGAAGATAAACATTTAAATCTCTAGAATCGGAAACAGGGTATCAGAGATAAATCTTGCAACATAACGCTATTCATAAAGATTAGATTCAGACAACAAAATGAAATACGGAGAAAGAAAACATTAACTCAGGGAATCACATCACCAGTGAACATACGCAAGAATCCTGTAAAATGCCTCTTCTTTATTAATGGTGGATCTCTTCAAAAATGATACAGCTCGATGGAAATCGGGTGTGCAAATCAACAACCCCCCACACATCGAAAAATGGAGTATTTATAAAACAAAATACATACGCTCCCGTCATAACTGATCAGGACGTGCTCATACTATTTTTAGACTAACTATCTTAACTAATCAAAACTGCTTTGATGACTCATTACAACTGTTTACTGAATTTCAGGGGTAGGCCATTGGCGAGGTGCCTTCGCAACCTCTGCTGACAGGACAGCTGACTGGAAGCGACAGCTCATCTACTAATCTAGTAGATCACACAGTTCTTCCCATCTGATATGACCTGGCACTGTGACTTTAAGCAACCTCCGGTACACTTCATCCATGTCTGTATACTTAGCGAATGTAGGCTTGGTGACGAAGATGTGCTTAATTTCGTGTTGGATACTAATATCCAACTGCAAGGCATCCATGAATGCTTTTCCTGTGATGCTTCCCTGTATACCTGCAAACTTCGAACTGTCCCTGGACGTTTCAGTCAACCTTTTCTTATAATCAGGGAGGGTCATCAACTTTTCATTAATGACCTTCATACCAGGCAGGCCCTTTCTTTGCAGAGCATCTATTTTGCTGAAAAACCTCTGCACTCCTTGGTCCATGACTTGGATTTTCTCTTCTAGATGCAACATGAGACCTCTTTTGGTTAGAACTCTCTTCACCTCCAATATGGTCTCGGTCCTGTCTTCAATTTTCAATTCCTCGAGTTCCCCCCGGGTCTTGGAATTCAGGAATCATATGATTTCAATGGCTTGAGCTGGCATGTCCCCCAACTCCGCTCTGATTTTCTCCACTGCCTGTTTTCTCCTCTTGAGCAACTCGTTTTGTTTAAACATAATTTGAACCATGGGCTAGATCTCATTTATAGACTTGGAAATATCAGTCCACACGATCTCTTTCACCTCCGCCAAAGTTTTCCCTGCCATTGTTTGTTTCTGGAGCTGCTGTAACTCCTTCATGATTTGCTCATTTACCTGTTTCTCTTTGGACAGACTAGCTTGGAAAGAAGTTTTCAGCTCTTGGAGATTCTCTACTTCTTTCTTAAGCCTGCTGATTTCAGACTCCTGCAGGTTCATTCTCTCCATAGACTTGGCCAAGTCTGTTTCTCCCTATGGTAGTGGTGCTGATGCAACAGAAGGAATGGTTGTCACTGCCGTCGTGCTCAATCCTGCGATGGGGATGGCACTCAATGGAATGCCTTCCATTGGCTTTGCCTACTCTTTCTCCTTGAGCAGTCTCTCCATCTCTGCCTCCATCTCCTTTAACTGTGCATTCTGCTCAAGGAGTAATTTCAACATCTCATCTTTTTCACTTTCCTTTTCAGCTATCTCCTTTGCCTGTGGGTCCTCTGTTGGAGGGAGCTTTAGTTGTTTTCTCAATGAGGCAATGTTGGCATTTTTCTTTTTAATCATTTCTTCGGTAACCTTGACGTTCGTCGGGTCGTAACCAATCTTAACGACCAGTTTCTCCAATGTCTTTATCCTGTTGTCTTTTGCGAAGGAAGATATTTTTTCCAGCTTCAGTTGAGTCTGGGCATTGCTCAAAGCTATCTGAAACTTGGATGCAAAAGTTGAAGCGTGGGCCAGAGTGTGGAAAATCATCTCCCCCGTTTGCTTGTGCAGATCCATCTAATTTGCCAAATGCACATCCTTTGTTTGAAACTCAAACACGGCCCTTTTGTATTCAGACATCACCTTGGGATCTGCCACCTGTGCTTGTAGGAATGCCATATGCATCCTACCCTTTTCTGTATCAAACACCGAAAGGAGTCTATGTTGGGCAGTGGATGACTGCTTCTAGAACTGTGCATAGGTGCTGCTTGTGAGCGTCTGGTTCTTCTTTCTGATCAAGTCATATTTTTCAAAGATGCCCAGCTTGGGCCCAGTCTTTCTTGGGGGAGTGTCCAAGGGAGAATCAGTGGTTTTCAATGCCTTTGTTACTTCCTTAAGATGACTGGAGCCAAAGGGCAGAGTGAATTGCTTGGCCCCAGTGGTGGCCACTGTGGTAGTCACTGTGGTAGCTTCCACTGTTGTGCCGGGGGCTGAGACCGTTTTCGACTTCTTGGAGTGAATGCGGAATTCCTCTGAAGACAACTCAGTTACAGGAGGAGACGATTCCTTTCGGGGCCTCTTCTCCTTGAGGACCTGAGGTGTGGTAGCGGGTAGAGTGTTGGTTGAGGGAACCTGTCGTTTCAAGTCTAACAAAGTATCAGGCAGCCATACTATCTGATTCACAATTTTTTCGATGTCTGGCTTGGGCTCGTGAATATACGGGGTATTTTTGTTTTTTACCCTCATGCCTGAAATGATCCCATGTAGATCATAGCGTCAGATGAAACTCGTAGAGAATTTCATCCCCTTCAAAATTCGATCGGCTTCTTCCCCTGCGCCTCGGTTGTTACAGATGAAAGGACCAATTTGACCCTTGATTATCAACTGTTGCTTTTTCTTAAGAGAAAAAAAGTGGATATCGTCAGAATTCATGATCTGCCTTATATATTCTAGTGCGAAGACCCTTACCGGTACATACTGAGGCAGTTTATAAGGCGCCAATTCGCATCCAAAGATTCTGATTTCTGTGTGATTCTGGAATAAATACCAGTCTCCTATCTGAATGCTGTCTGAGAGGTGCAGGATTCTCTGGACCTCATCATTAATTCGCGGCTCAGGCATGCCACACAACATACTTACCACAGGGTGGTAAAATCAGTCAATGAACGCTGTGAAGTCATATTCAACCGAATTGTGTTTTATAAGAGACGTCCACACTGTGACTGGCTGGGGCTTCCTGTCGGCGTCCATCTTCTGCATGGAGAAGTTGAACCTGTCGGCTTGGAAATAGAGAAACATGTAAGCCAGAATGCATGAATACCTAAACATGCCTTCGGTGGCGAAATTTACGAACTGCTCATGGATATTGTTGGCTAGGAAAGTGTTGTAATCGAACTATGTGGTCGGTTGTTCATCATTTGAGAAGATAGATAGAAAGCCCAGGATGGGCTCGTCCACCCACTGATCAGAATAGTACCCAAGCAGGGCACACAGAGATGAAATAATCTGATTCCCTTTGGTGGAAAACATAGACGAGGGGTACGGGGGATTGGTGGACGAGAGTGGAGCTGAAGTGGGAAGAAAAAGCTCAAAAATCTGAGCTCTTTGTGGGAAGGTCATTTTCTGGTAAATCTCGGTGAGGATTTCTAAGTTAAAGGGTGATGCAGATTCTACTCGGGTGATTTGTAGCATATGGTCGATATCTTCAGGGGTGATGAAGAAAAGAGCATCCCCGGATGAATAAAGGATGGCTTTCTGTTTAGGGACGTAGTGGGCCTGGCAATGGAGGGCAAACTCGGGGAAATTATGGATTTGAGGGAAGAGATACAGAGGTAAATTGGACTCCCAGAGTCCAATTTCGTCGCTCTGGTCCAGGAAAACTTCTCGGAGCCACGACTGGAGATCAGAGAAGTCAAAACTGCATACGGTATCTGCTATTAGGCGGTCTTTATCGACCAGGGGGTTTTTATCCAGGTCAATCGGAGGAGGAACGAACGGATTCTCTTCCTCTTCAGCTTGCTTCGTCTTAGATACCATTTCGGCAACTGTACCTGCAATAAACAACGTTAGTGGGGGCTACTGGGGGTGGAGGGAAAACGACGGGGAAGCAATGGGAAGACGGTAGATACGTTCTTTGGTGCGATGGATGGTTCTGGTGTGAGTGATGAATAACGAGTGAAAAGGGGCACAACGGTATTTTTATTCAAAACTGGGTCGGTCGGACGCGGGAAAACGGTCAGCATGACAACGGGCATATTATCGAGTTATTAATGTACAACGGATCACTTGGGGTGATATGGCAGGTGACGGAAACCAAAGTATACGGACGACTGATGTGGAGGTTGGTGATTGGGGACAAAATCCGCCAAAGGGGGTTGTTCATGAGTGAAGGGGATTACGAGACTGACAACCTGGACTGACAGAAGTTATGGGAAGTGACCCGACCCCAGTAGCAAGTGGGTCGAATGGGCTTAGTGGAGGATGACGTCCAGGGGTGATGGGATGTCAGGTAGCAGGTGGGGGATGTGACCTCTGGACTAATAGAGACATGCCATATGTGACAAGGGGCCCGCTGGAAGGAATATTCATTCCGGACCCCCCCCCTTTGGTTAA
>SNQJ01S0068707.1:6255-20477 GCA_010110895.2 Picea sitchensis | reverse complement strand
TATAGCTTTAGACTATCATCTAATACAATTGCACTCCACACATTCATGTTCTCGTTATGTCTTCTTCATTTCTTGTTTTCTCATGGTATCAGAGCATGGGAGGTAAGACTCTTCACAGAGCTTGGAGAGCAGTCTGCTTAAAACAACGCTGGAGACAAAACAGTGCGTGGAGGCAGCCCTGCAGAAGGACAAAGTGTTTCAAGAATTTTTGAAATCCCTTCTTCAGAAAGAAGTTGCAAAAGTAGCAAAGGAGAAGCTAGAGCAGTCGTTGGATTAGTCGCGAGAATAGATTTGGGCCTTCCGATCAAGCCCAGATAGATCGAGAAGCGTGCATAAGGAGAACATATCCCAGCCGTCAGATTTGAGCAAGTAGATCAACAGTGGTCAGATCTAGGTAAGTCACACGGTGTTTAACCCTTAGCCTCCTTTGAACTTCGAAAGTTCAGAGGTTTTCTATTTTTAGGCGCAAAGGAGACGAGTATCCTGAAGACTTGAAGTGAATCTGAATCGTCCATTTGCAAAGGACGCATGCCAACAGATCCTTGAGTATGGAGGGTAAGCACTCCATGAGGAAGCTAGTGCTAAATCTCACGAGATGCTTGAAGCTCTGAAGAGCAGAGCACATCTAGACCATCGGTGGAAAGGCCACGCAGCAACAGATCAGAAGAGGTCTGGAGGCTCGAAGGACTCGAAGCCAGAGTTAATCCAAGTCGTTGATCACTCAGTGGATACGTGGTAAGAGATCCTCCGCTCCAAAGGATAACCACTTTGGAAGAAATTCAAAGGTGTCAAGTGAGAACTCCCGGAGGCTCGAAGCCCAGAGTTTATTTGGAACCTCCATCAACGAAACTGAACGTTTTCTTGAATCAAGTTGTTTATGAATGTTGTGGTATTTGTTAAGGAATATTGATCTGACAAATTCCGGTTGTCTGGACGTTGTGTTTGAAGAAGTGTAATGAGTTCCAGAACCATTTAGAGTTGCCACAGAGGGAAAATAAATGGGGAAAGCACATAATGCTTCCAGTTCCAAGAATGAAGCTAAAGGGATGGATGTTCATTTGGGAGTTTAAGGATCGAACTCCAATGGCCATGGAAGAGATAGATAAGAAAGGAAACATGATGAATATCATTTAAGGATTGCAAAAGGATGCCCAAACCCACTGAGAAGATAGAAAAAAACTCATAAATGCTCAGGAAAAGCAAGGAGAATTCAACATAAAGTTGCTAAAGAGTTTGGAGAGAATAGAAAATAAGCTGGATAAGGAGAGTGACTCGAGAAGAACAAGGAGTCACCAGACTTCTGAGGGAAGAAGGTCAAGGAGTGTGGGTAGACACCGTCATCACTCCCAAGTTCACTCCAAGAGAAGGACACACAGTAGTTCAAGCCCATATCCTACTAGAAAGCACAAGAGATCTAGAGTGGAGGGAGAGATGAACAAGATTAAGCCTCCTACGTTTGATGGAGAAAATCAGAAGGAGGAAGATGTTGAAACATGGTTTCTTGGTATGAGGAAATACTTCCAACTACAGAATTATTCCTCTCATGCGGAAGGAATAATTGTGATGTATCAACTGAAAGGAAAAACATCCATGTGGTGGGATCAACTTGTGCAGGTGCAACACATGTGACCTTAGAGAGAAAGATATCACTTGGAAAGAATTCAAGAGGGATTTCGAGAAGAAGTATTTGACTAAGAGATATTATGACAGAAATATGAAAGAGTTCTTTGAACTCAAGTTAGCCAGCATGACCATTGATGAGTATGAACATAGGTTTTTGGAATTGTTGAAGTATGTTTCATTCGTCAAAGAAGAAACTGTCAAGATTCAAAGGTATCTGAGTGGACTACCACCTTCCATAGGTGAGAAGATCCAATATGATGACCCTAAGACCATGGAAGAAATCATAAGAAGAGAGAAATGCTTATACGAGAAACAAAGAGAAAAGCCTACCTTTCAGAAGGCTTGGGACGACCAGAGGAAGTTCAAGAAAGAACAGAGGAAGAAGGGAAACAAACCTCCCTTTTTCATAAATATCCCTCAAGGACAACCATCATTTAGAGAGCCGAGAAATACTAAAGTAGGGGAACAAAGGCCAAGACAGACGCCCATTCAGTGTTGGGGCTATCAGGGAAACCATAAGTACAGAGATTGTCCCCACAAAAAATGGCAAAGTGAAAACTTTCCATAATGTTCAACAAGCTGAAACAATGGAGGGCATGGATAGTATAATGCCAAGGATCTATGTAGCCCTGGAAAACAAGAAAGATGAATTTCAATCGCACATGATTGAAGTATAAGGTATGATTAACAACCAACCATTTACTATTTTAATTTATTTAGGGGCTAGCCATAGTTATGTATATCCTAGAGTGGTGGAAGGTTTTCATTTGTCGAGAAGCAAACATGAAAATTCTTGGTTAATGCAGCTGGCTACAGGAGCCAAGATAAAAGTCACTGCGTTAGTTAAGTCTTGTCCAGTGGATATGAAGGGACTGAGCACAAAGGATGAATTGAATATTCTTCCTTTAGGTTCTTATTAATTTCTAATTGGGATGGACTGGTTGGACCAGCACCATGCCATCTTGGAATGACGTAACAAGAAATTCACTTTCCTAGATGAGGAAGGGAATCAAAAAATAGTCCAAGGAATTCCCAGAGCTGTTGCTATCAAAGAAATCTCAGCAATGCAGTTGAAGAAGTGCTACAGAAAAGGATATCAATTATTTGCAGTTCATGTGGAGGAAACACCTAAGGATAAGGTGTCAAGTATTAGAGATCATGTGGTGCTAAAGGAGTTTGAAGATGCATTTCAAGAGGTACCTGGATTACCCTTGAAAAGAGATATTGATTTATCTATAAACTTGATGCCTGGAGTAGCTCCAGTGTCGAAAGCTCCTTACAGAATGAGTATGCCAAAGCTAAAAGAGTTGTAATTGCAACTTGAAGATCTTCTGAAGAAGGGGTACATATGCCCAAGTGTGTCACCTTGGGGAGCCACGGTCCTGTTCGTGAAGAAGAAGGATGGTACACTAAGGTTGTGTATCGACTTCAGACAATTGAACAAAGTGATTGTAAAGAACAAGTATCCTTTGCCGAGGATTGATGACTTCTTCGATCAGTTGAAGGATGCGGAGATATTTTCGAAGGTAGACCTTAGGTCGAGATATCACCAGGTAAGGATAAAGGATGAAGACATCAACAAGACCACCTTTAGAAAAAGGTATGGTCATTACGGGTTCACAGTGGTTTTGCTTGGGTTGTCGAACGCACCCGTTGTTTTTATGTGTCTGATGAATGGTGTATTCAAGGACTATCTAGACAAGTTTGTCATAGTCTTCCTGGATGACATTCTAGTGTATTCCAAATCAGAGGAAGAGCATGAGTAGCATCTGAGGATGGTTTTGTAGGTGCTAAGAGAAAACCAACTGTATTCCAAGTTGAGCAAGTGCTCGTTTGATCAGAAGCAGATCCATTACTTGGGACATATTATCTCGAAGGATGGGATAGTTGTAGATCCTGAGAAGATTGAGGCATTAGAGGATGGTTAGCGCCAAAGAACGTGACAAAAGTTAGATCCTTCATGGTATTAGCTGGTTATTACATAATTTTTATCGCGGGGTTCTCGAGGATAGCTCACCCTATCACTTCCTTGCAAAGGAAGGAGAATAAGTTTCAGTGGATAGAGGATTATGAGAAAAGATTTCAGCAATTGAAGCAACTGTTAACCAGTGATCCAATATTGAGGATTGCAGATCCAAATGAAGATTTTGTGGTATTAACTGATGCGTGCAAATAAGGACTGGGAGGAGTCCTCAGTCATAATGGATTCATAATTTTTTATGAATCCAGAAAGTTGAAAGAGCATGAAAGGAACTATACCACTCATGATTTGGAGTTGGCAGCCATAGTACATGCTCTAAAGAAGTGGAGGCATTACCTCATGGGAAGGAGGTTCGAACTGAGAACAGACCATAATGGTCTGAAGAATCTGTTTGATCAACCAACCTTGAATGCTAGGCAAAGTAGGTGGTTGGAGTTTCTGTGTGAGTACGATTTTGATATCAAGCATATCAAAGGGAAGGAGAATAAAGTGGTTGATGTACTCAGCAGGAGAGTACACAAATTACATGCTACAACCATTATCATGTACCAAACTGATATAAATGGCAAAATTTTGGAAGCTACAAATGCAGATTTGTAGTACATGGAGCTGGTAGCAAAGCTACAACAAGGTGAGATGCCACAGAGAGTGAAAAATTATAAATTGGAAACAGATGGAACACTTCTGTATAAAAACAAAATTTATGTACCTAACGTCCAAGACTTGAAATGTATGATTTTGCATGAAATGCATAATGTGCCTTATGCAGGGCACCCTAGATATTAGAAAACCATGGAAGCAGTCAAGAGACATTACTTCTATCCAGGTATGAAGGAGGATATTTCTGAATACATCGCCATATGTATGGAGTGCCAGAAGGTTAAACCTGAGCACAGACACCCAACAGGGTTGCTACAACCCTTACCCATTCATGAGTGGAAGTGGGAGGTAGTGACAATGGACTTCATCACAGGATTTCCCAGAAGAGGAAAACAACATGATTCAATTATGGTGGTGGTGGACAAGCTTATGAAAGATGCCCATTTCATTCCATTAAAGACTACTCACAAGGCAATGGATGTTTCCAACATCTTTATGAAGGAAATATCACGATTGCAGAAAATCCCTAAGACAATTGTGTCTGATAGAGACCCGAAATTTACCTCAAATTTATGGAAGGGGTTGTTCAAAGGATTCAGAATGAAGATGAACTTTAGAACATCTTATCATCCTGAGTTTGATGGACAGACAGAGAGGGTGAATAGAGTAATATAATACATATTGAGGATGTATGTGATGGACAAACCATCGAAATGGGAAGACTACCTGCATTTGGTAGAATTCTCCTACAACAATGGGTAGCATCGTTGAAGATGAGCCCATTTGAAGCACTTTATGGCAGAAAGTGCAATACCCCAGTAAGCTGGGATAATCCAGCTGAAAAGGCAGTAGTTGGGCTAGAGTTGCTCAAGGAAATGAAAGAACAAATGCTAAAAATTAAGCATAATTTAAAGGCTTCCCAAGACATGCATAAAAGTTATGCTGATAAGAACAAAACCCACAGATAATTTAAAGTGGCCGATCATGTATTTCTGAAAGTAAAAGCCAATAGAAGTTCCCTGAAGATGGGAAACTACGCCAAGTTGGCAACCAGATTTTGTGGGCCATTTGAAATCCTAGAAAGGATTGGGCCAGTTGCATTTATGCTTGCATTACCTGCATCCATGAATGTACATAATGTGTTTCATGTTTCATTGCTTAAGAAATATATACATGATGCTAATCATGTAATCGATTGGAATGTGATTCAGGTGGAGCAAGAAGGTGTCCTGCAAGTGCATCATGTGCGCATATTGGACCAGAAAAGAAAGCAACTCTGGAATCGAGCCATAAGGCTTGTAAAGGTCCAGTGGACCTGGTACAGTCCTGAGGACGCGACGTGGGAGCATGAGGGTGCTGTTAGAAAAATAGGACCGTGGAGAAATAAAATAAAACAAATGCGGAAACAAAACACAGAAGATACACAATACATTAGAGACACAGATTTACATGGTTCACCCAGTGTGGGCTACATCCACTAGAGAAATGCTAGGTCCTTCCTTTATTATTATCCAGCATATGAAGGGATACAACCTACAACAAACCCGTTGTAACTTCCTCTTCTTTCTCTCACAATCTCCTATCTCATAATACAATATTCACCATCAACCATAGCCACAATACATTTCCCTCATAAAAGAGGGTTGCCTTCTAGGGAAAAAAACCCTAACATAATCTCTATCATTAGATCTATGACCTTATAATGAATGGTCTAAATTTACAATGAAATTACAATATACATTTACAAGGCAAATTTTCCTTCGGGGGCTTTTCCCCCGAACCCCCGCTTGCCCCCAGACCCCCCNGGACCCCGTAGAGGGGCTACCCCCCCTCTGCACTCCCCCGTGTGGAAGAGTGTACATACTTCTGGGGTGTAAATACTTCATGGGGTATAAACATAAATGAAATTAAAAGACCTCTAAATCAGGAAGATAATCAAGCTCCACAACCAATAGATGCTATCATGTGAGAAAAATACCCACATCTTTTTGAATATTTTGAAAATATTGTTGATGTTGTGTAAAGGGTTGCACTGATGATAGTGCAAAAATAAGGGGAGGGGATTGTAATATTCCCAAGGATGAGACCTGTTGTAATCATGTTTATGAATTGTAAATCATGTATTGTAGGCTGGTGAGCTGAGTATTGATAAGCTGGTAGGCTTATGTGTTTAGTAGGTCAGAGAGCCTAAGTGTTAAAGGCCAGGAGCCTATTTTTGTATATGTAATATGCAGAACATTAATAAAAATATAAGCATCATTCCGTGCAGACTGACCACGAAGAAAGAGTGATGGGGGACTAAGATTCCACAAGGTGGGTAAGGGAAAAGGGGTCGAAAGGTTGGAAAGAGAGGCTAAGTTTTGAGCCTAGGGGATTAAATCCTTAGGAATAATAATTTATTATTATTCCAAAAGCTATGTGAAATGTATGTTTTTATCCTAAGTTCCTGGAAGGGGGAACGTCTGAAAAAAGGGAACGCATGTTGATGGATTGCATGCAGCCTCATGGGCGACATGTGTCGGCCTAGGCACATGCAATTTAACTCAAGAGTTGAGCCGTGATGGGGGTTCGTCCTCCATTCTGCCGACCATTGTATGAACCAAGGGATCTCTGTGTTTATGTTCTGTAGGCCTCACGCATCTCTGAAACCTGAAGCCCATGATGTTTTCTTGAGAAGCCATTACACTTCTTTCTGAATTGTCGAGTCTGTGTTCGATCTCTGCTTGAATTGTTTGTCACGCATCCTGCAAACAGGTTTTATCCAAACTGGGTTGTGTCTTAGTGGCATGTTTTCGTTCCTGTTTC
The DNA here is from genome assembly GCA_010110895.2 of Picea sitchensis. Lineage (NCBI taxonomy): Eukaryota > Viridiplantae > Streptophyta > Pinopsida > Pinales > Pinaceae > Picea > Picea sitchensis. Next base: position 13,468 of record SNQJ01S0068707.1, on the reverse strand, counting down.
CACACCCCATTTTCCTATTGTTGCTTTCACCTATGAGTTAACCCAAGCTGTTGTCGTTGCTATCATCCTGAACATGCAGGAATTGAATTGGAAACTGGTGGAAGAATCGGGTTGTCAGGTCGTGGTAGAAGAGGCAAGTTGTCAGGCTTGTGAGCAATTCTCTCCAGGTGAGGGAGTCTGCTGGGGAAGTGGTTTTATCCCAGAGAGATTCCAACACCAGCTACAGAGCTCTAAGAATTCCTGATTTGGCCTGTTGCGAGGCTCAGAAGGGAGGTGAAGCACCGATGGATTGTTCTTGTGAAGGTGTATAATCCTGGGTGGAACATGCATGTGGGGAGTGAGATTCTCTTAGTAGTGGGCATAAGAAGGCTTCTGGAGAGAATCCTTTTGGTTTCTCTGTGTAGTTTTCCTGTAACCTCAACCTAGTCTAGGATTCCCTTGCATTGGGTGGAGCTTAGTCCCAACTTGGGGGTGACCCATTGCTGAGCGTGATGAGCAGCATGGTCTATGGTTGGGAGGTTCATGGAAGGTCTGCATGTGTTTGGTGGAGTTACTATAGTTTCATATATAAGTATATGCATGTGTTTAATTTCAATTAAAATGCACGTCTGTGATGCTTGCAATATTATCATGTATTCCGTTGCAATGATATTTACTGTTGATTCCATTAATTTTGTATGTTAGTAGTAGTTATATGTTTACTCTATTAATCCATTAATTCCATTTAAATGCATACTACATAAGTGAGAATGTTTCCACGCAGTAGCATTTCCTGACAAGTGGGTTGATGGTCGAGGACGTTACATAATTCCATGCAAAGTAACAATCACCAAACCATAAGAGAAGTCAATATTACATAATTTGTTCTCGTTGTTTTATTGATACTTGCAACCGATAAGTATTATGTTAACTTTGAAGTCAAATTTAAATATCTCTCCCATAGAATGTTCCAAAGGTCGTGATTGATCTCAAATTTGCTTGATTTTTATAGTAAGTCTAGTATTCACCTATTATGCAGATTTGAATGTTATGACTCTATTACAATTAATGTTACAAGAAGGAAATGTAACAAATGAGTCATCATAATACAAATTAAATGTATTACCTGGGTGACAAGTCTGTAATGGATGCATCAACATTATATAGAGTAGTCATAATAGGAGCCTCAGATGAAGCAGATAATGTAGAAGAAGATGTGGTTGCATGTGCATGTGTGCACAACCCTGACCCAGAACTAGTGGACTTGTTGTTTTGGGAAACATTAGACCTCACAAAAGCAGGCTTTGTGGGATTCAGTAACGTCATAGATTCAGATGAAAGGATCAAATTCATTTTAGACATTGGCAGACGAAGTGATGGGTCAGCTTGTGTACACAAAAGACCAATGTGAATGCATCGTAAGGCTTTCCCCTGATCGCACGTTTCAAACATTGTTGGATCAATCATTTGCACATTATTTCCTCATTTGTATAATCTCCACGCCTGCATCATCACAACGGATCGTCATTTTGATATTTAATGTATACATGATGGAGATATCCATATGATCAACCTTAATTTAATTTGAATGTGAACGAGTACAAAATTCAATAGATAAGCAATTCATATCAAAATAGATCAGAAGTGAAAACCCGAAACTCATACTTTGATAAACAATTTATAGATTGAACTAAATAACATAGCCTAGATAATGTAGATATGCTAAATATAATAGTATCTCACCCATCCTAAAAGCATCTACATTTCAGGTGACAAACCAAAGTTCGTGTTTTTTCTTCCGGATCAGAACACCAAAGCTATAGACATCAACGTTTACAGATAATTTGTTAGAGATAATGCCTAATTAATTCCACTACTAGAGTTCAGGGATTGGATTTGGTTAGATGGAGGATGTTGAGAGATTGTCTCAACCTCTCCCTCCACGAGTGGAATAAGTTGGATCTCACAACACTTATTTAAGTGTGATGTATCTTTGTTTATTGTGAGCAATATAATCAATGTTTGTGTGTATTCTATGTGTGCTTAATTATTCCAATTTTACAATTTGGTATCAGAGCATAGGTGAGCCTGCTACGAGTACGAGGAGCCATCCGTCTTCAAAGCATTTCGTCAAAATCTAGCATAGGAGGTCACAACTACTGAAGAGTTTGAAAGGGGCACACGAGAGAGTTGTCAGCCACATTGAAGGATCATTGCACTCTTGAGATTCGATGATTCTGTTGCCAGATCCATGGAAAGAAGTCGATGGTTAACTAAATGCAAATCCCTGGACTAAAATTTCTAGAAGAGGAGTCGTCTACAAAAACGCTAGGCTACCTGCTGAATCGCGTACAAGGTAATCACTCTCTTGAACATGAGAGTTTTTACAACATAAGACTATGTGTTTTTCTTTGATGAGGAGGAAGAAGATGAGTACGGTAGTTATGAAGGAGATCAAGAAATTCTGTTAGAGAAAGAGGAGTCTCTTAAATATATGGAGGACGTAAATGCCCTGGATGAGAAACCCGCAATAGAGAGCAAAGAGTACTCCATTGCAGAAGAGGATGAGATTGAGGGAGGAACCGTGTGCATGCAGAAGCCATCACTGTCCATGGACAATTTTCCCAAATTCAATAGTCTCCCACTGTATAAAAAAGCATCCATCGAATCAAAGAGTAGAGGTCGAGAAGAGCCACCAAATCAATTATATGAACAACAGTGGGTAGTCACAAAGGGTGAAATATGTCGATGGGTGCAAATTCATTGCTGATGCATTGTCTATCGAAATTCATAGACCACACTCCCTGTACATCAGTGCAGATTCACATCCACGGTATCATTATTTTTCGTCTTTCAAATCTATCTTGAATATTCTCTCCATTCTGTGTGTAGCAGGGTATTGGAGCATGGGCTTGACGGCATGTGTAATAATTTACATATGTGGACAGTTCCATGAGCTCAAGTTCTCACATCAATTTCTGCTAGATTTGTCCTCCGCTTGATGAAGTGGCACACATGGCAGCCGAAATCCCAGTTTCCTCAAACATGTTGTTTTTCATTTAGAAGTTCTTATTATATTTCTTTTAGTGTTTGTTGTTTCTGCTATCGCAGGGTGAATGTAATCATAGATTGCAACTATAAATCTATGTTTGAAATTCATTGTTTTATGGAGTGGTGTGCTTAAAGTTTTTTTAATGTAAGTGTTTATGTGAAATAGGAACTCTTGTATCTTGATATAAGATGGCAGCCCCGGTTTCAAGAACAACTTCTCTTATTGGAAATCATCTTGTATACTTGAATGTTGAGGACATTCCGTATCCAAACTGCTCTTCTAGATAATGACGGATAGCCGAAAGAAGAAATCCGACAGATGAAGGCATGTTCATAGAATGCATCAATAATTGACATATTTTCTCATGGAAGCCCCGGTGAGCCGAGATTGTCAAAATTGTCAATCATACAAGTGCATGAATGATGATTTGAAACATTTATACTTTAAATGAGGGTGAAATCATGAAGATGGGTTACACTTTTGCTTGTTTTACGAGAAAAAAAACTGTATTTTCACAAGTTCTTCAACTTCTGGCATACAAAAGTATTTTTTTATTTAGAATTTCACTTTATAGTAAAAACAAAACTTGTGAAGAATTTTGTTAGCTTTCCAATGACTATTTTACAATTATTTTTATCATGATTTGATATGTCAATTTGACAATTGTTTAACAATATGTTCCTTAAACATGAAAGGAATGATAATGAGTTACTTTTTCCTACAACAATGTATCTATTATTAAACTTATGTTTTTAAGAAACAAAATACACTGCAACAATCTACAGAGACTCTATTTTATTATGACTATAATTTTCAATCTAACAGATGAATATTATAATTTCTAGAATTTTTTGAAGTTCACTAAGCTGAAAATGTTGTAGATTTTAAATACATGTTTTTCCACACCTTGTATCTATCTTAATTTTTACTTAAAACTAAAATATAAATATACCCTTTTGAAAAGAACAGTTTAAGGATTATGAATATATTTTTTTCTAAATTTTTCACTATATATTTTTAGAGATATCGATATTTCATTTCACCGAATCATAATGTCTGTTGAAAATACTATGCAGTGATTTAAAAAATAAATAAAATAAAAATAGATAAAAATAAAGAAAATGAGAACAAATTATAGGAATTGAAAGTAGATTCAATTTTGGAAATGCTGGTGTCATTTTCGAAACCAAATTCTCATTATTTGTAGGAGTCCGCAACCTCCGAAGTTCAGGTAAGCTTGGGGCATTTCTCTGGTTTTTGTTTTTAGTCCCAGTTTCATGTTTTCAGCCGAAAGACTAAATTCTAAAGGAAACCGTTAAAACTGAACGGTTTCCAAGGTTTTCGGCTGAAAAAAACTTCTTTTGGCCGAAAGCCTGTTGAGTGAATTCCATTGATAAGAAAAAATGAAAAGACACATTGTATCATTTCATTTCGTGCCAAATTGTATAAATAGGCTTTCGGCCGAACACATTTAACACAATTCATCAGATGGACAGACAGATATGAGCTCGGGGATAGGGATTTCAAAGCATTTCTATTACTGATTGCAGCTGTATTCTTTTCTTTCTTTATTTATTCCCTCTATTCCATAGGCTTAATCGGAGGATTGATATCGATACATGATGGTTTTCTAGAGCACCTGAACAAAGTTTCGAATCATCTTTTTGGTTTTTGTTGAATAAGGTAATTGATGTTTGTTCAAGTTTTTATTGGAATAACAATTTATATGTTGAAAGATAAATGTTGAGCATTTTTTCAAGGTGAATTCTTTGTTGAACATATCTTTTACAGATAACTATAAAAGTCATGGGAAACAAAAGTTTGCGCAAGAGAAAATCTGATCGCATTCGAGATGATACTCACCAAAAAGAACAAAGGAAAGAGCTTTATTGGAGAAAGAAACGAGAACATGCAAATATTGAAGAAAGAAACGGTGATAATGTCAATAGATATTTTCAACAAGAAGAATTTCAACTAGGTATGCATGCACATATGATGATCGAGCACACGACACACATTGAGACTGTATTTAGAAAGTACAGAATTCAAAGTATAGAATTCAAATTTAAACTATTGTAAATAATATAATTTATTTAATTACAATTTGACGTTTTTCAAAAAACATAAATAGATTTGTCTGATAATGTCAAAGAAGACGTTGAAACCGAAATTGAAGAAGAAGACGTTGAAACCAAAATTGAAGCAGAAGACGAATCACTTATAGGTATGTACATAAATTTAGATAATTCAAGATGAACACTCAAGTATATATAGTTTAGTGAATTTGTGTTCGGGTTATGTTTTTTAATATAAACTTTAAATTGAAATATGTAGGAGAATCTATCAACATTGATGATGAAATATTAGAAAATGTTGATACTGACAAATTTGGGAAGAAAAAAGCTAAGCATTATATAAGATATCAAACTAATAATATGTATAATAAATTTTTCAAAGATCACTAGTACATTTGGGTCAAATTCCGACCGCGCGTTCGACACAATTGCCACTTTATATTGTCGGGAGAACGAAAAACAACAGACCCCCTCAAATGTTGTTTCACATGACATCTCATTTCCGACGACATAGATTTCGTCGTTATTGAGACGTCTTGGAGGTGGCAAGACCGACGTCTTGAATGTGGTAAGGGAGACGTATGGAATGTGGCAAGAGAGACGTCTTGAACGTGGCAAGAGCGACGTCTTGAACATGGAAAGAGAGATGTCTTGCACGTGGCAAGAGCGACGTTTGGAACGTGGCAAGAGAGACATCTTAAACATGGCAAGACCGACGTTGTGAAGGTGGAAAGAGAGACGTCTAGAACGTGGCAAGAGCGTCGTTAAGAGGTATCATCTCCGACGTGGTTGCTATGGGAGAGACACTCCAAGATGTCGCAATAGCGACTGTGTTGTAGGTATTTAAAAAAAAATACAATATCAATACTGAGAGGGACAGGTACATTAACCTTTGCTAAGATACTAACCATATCAATATTTAAATCTATATCATCAGTCTTAGGCAAGGTTGGTTGAGGAGGAGGGCCAACTTCCAATGGTAAAGGGGGTCTTGTCTAATGAGATTTAGGATCACTAGGATATGTCTTGGGTGTGTTATCACATGAATTCGCAATTGTTGAACTAAAGTCCAAAAGCTCAAGTGCAATCATGTGTAATAAGACTGCAAAAATATACTAGAGAGTAAGTCCCTGGTTTTAGATAGGATCAAAATAATACTATACTTTCTTGGGTACGTCGAAACAAGTACCATCCAATACATGATCCTATATACCAATGAGATAGCTGAGCAACAGAAATTCCAGAGCCTTCACTGAAACCTCTGACAATTTGTTTGACATTTAGCAGAAAATTATATCATCAATAATACAACTTGAAGTCAATGTAGGTATTTCTTTGTATCTTTTGGCTAGCAAAACAACTTCACACATAGCATGCAAGTGTTCTATATATATATACATTGAGTAGAAGAGTAAATTCATAGAATGCAAATTGTAGCAATTTGAAACAACCATAATAGATTTGGACTCCAGATATAAAGCTCATAATCTCTCATGCCAAGACATTTGAAAATGCCAAACCATGTAAAATTCAATATCCCAATACTCGGTCAGAACAAGGGGCGAAAAAAGACAAATTTAAATACTTCAACAACTATAACAGATTTGGCCTACAGATATACAACACATATATATTCCAAGTTTAGTTTCAAATAACAACCAATGTTAATGTTATATACACAACTAATCCATCTAGTTTCAAACAACAACCAATGTTAATTGTCATATACACAGTTAATCTGTGTAGTAGATATATTAAGTGACCGAACATCAGTCATTTTTCAAACATGATCCAAGAACATGACATGCCAAAGCAGAATATTCTGAATTTGTTCAAATGGCTTCCTGTATTGCACATTATGAGGAAGGTGCACATCCAAAATGCAGATGCTCTCACAAATTTCAGATATAATCTTAGGAAAAGAAACATCCATATATCGAATTACTATATTCAAGATATACACGATATGTTATCTAAGTCTGCAGATGCGTCCATTTAGACATAATTATTTACACGCTCACATTCATCAATCCATTCGGAATACCTGCAAACATTTTCAAAAATACAAATGGCTAAGTCATCCATAGAGATATTTATTACTCCATTG
>SNQJ01S0068706.1:39144-56885 GCA_010110895.2 Picea sitchensis | reverse complement strand
TTCAAGCCCTTCCTTCGAAAATTTGTGTTAGTATTTTTTGATGATATACTAATCTATAGCAAGTCTTGGGAGGATCATGTGCAACATTTTGACAAGGTGCTACAACTACTAAATGAGAAACAACTATATGCCAAACCATCCAAATGATTCTTTAGGGTGAAGGAGGTAGAGTATTTGGGTCATATTGTTTCTCATGAAGGTGTCAAGGTATACCCTAACAATATTAAGACCATGATGGATTGGCTGATTCCCAAAACATTGAAGAATCTTAGAGGATTTTTGGGTTTGGCAAGTTACTACCACAAGTTTGTTTGGAACTATGGGATAATAACAACATTTTTAACGATACTAAATAAGAAGGATGCATTTTCATGGACTATAGAGGCAACTTAATATTTTGAACAACTTAAAGAGGTGATGTGTAAAATCTTGTCTTGACCACACCAGACTTCACAAAAACCTTTATTGGGGAATGTGATGCCTCAAGAAATGGCATTGGTGTTGTCCTAATGCAAGAAGGAAGGCCCCTAGATTTTGAAAGTCGACCACTCAAGGGAAAGGACTCACACAAACCCATTTATGAGAAGGAAATTATGGAAATACTACATGCATTGAAAAAATGGCGCCCATACCTAATAGGTAGGAACTTCAAGGTCAAAATAGATCATGATAGTCTTAAATACTTCTTGGAACAATTAGTACCTTAAGAAGAACAAAAAAAATGGGTCACCAAGATATTGGGTTATGATTTTGAAATCATCTATAAAAAAAAGAAGAAAAATGTTGTGGCATATGCACTCTCAAAAAAGGTTGAAGATGTTGAGGCATTTCTCAGTGTTATCTCGATCATCCAACCCGATAGGATAATTGAAGCAAGGGATGAATGGAAGAATGATGAAAATGTGTGGAATCTCATTCAAAGGTTGCAGAAGGATTCCATTGCATCAGATACATTTACATGGAAAAATGATTCACTATGGTACAAAGATCGCTTATATTTATGTAAGAACTCCCAACTCAAACAAAAGGTACTATTGGAATTGCACAGCTCTCTGGTAGTAGGGCACTCGAGATTTTTGAAAACCTACCATAGGGTCAAGAAGGAATTTTTTTGGGATGGTCTTAAAACTGATGTTCAAAGGTTTATAGAAGAATGTTTGGTTTGCCAACAAAATAAGGTGGAAAAAATTAGGACCCTGATCTTTTACAACCATTAGCCATCCCAAGTCAGCGTTGGGAGGAGGTTTCCATGGATTGCATCACAGGGTTACCGAAGTCTGAAGGAAAGAGTGTCATCATGGTGATTGTTTATAGACTGACCAAGTACGCACACTTTTGTGCACTCTCTCATCCATTCAAAGTTAGTACAATTTCCACCGCATTCATAGAGACAGTTCAAAAACTACATGGAATCCAAAAGATTATTGTAAGTGATAGAGATCCTATCTTCACTGGATATTTTTGGACATAATTATTTTCTTGTTTGGGTACTCAATTGTCTCATATCTCATCCTATCATCCTCAATCTGATGGATAAACCGAGATAGTGAACAAATGTCTGGAAGGCTACTTTCGTTGATTTGTTTCTGATAAACAAACATAATGGTTCAAATGGTTACCCTTGGAAGAATGGTGGTACAGCACTTCCTTTCATACTGCAACAAAAATGACAACATTTATGGCACTCTATGGAGACCACCCTCCTTCCATCACTTCTTCTCTAAAAGAAAAATCTAAGGTTCAAGTAGTGGAAGATCACATCGAGCATCAACAATAAGTTCTCCAAATATTAAAGGACAACCTGACCATGGCACATGATCACATGAAACAACAAGAAGATCAACATCATAGTGAAGGAAGTTTTGAAGTACTGAAACAAATTTCCCTCAAGCAAGCCAAGAAGGATAATAAATTATCACCAAAGTACTATGGACCTTATAAGGTGTTGCAAAATATTGGTACTATGGTATACAAATTGGAGTTGCCTGCATCCTCACGAGTACACCCAGTTTTCCATGTTTCATCCTTAAAGAAGGTTATAGGTGACAAGATCCCAATTCAAACTATATTTCCAGAACTTGACGAGGAAGTAAAAATCATATTAGAGCCTAAATCCATCACTGACACAAGAATTCTCCAGCTGAGGAATAGATCCATTTTAGAGTATCTCATTAAGTGGAGGAAACTTCCTGCTAAATATTCCACTTGGGAAGATGAGTCTTTTATACAAAAGCATCTAGAATTACTCAAGAATTTCGGGCAACACTTATCTCAAGGTGAGGGGCATGTTAATCCCAAAATAGTGGCACATTTCCCCTTAATCGGGGAATATTACATTAGTAATGTTATTTTATTTATGTCGGCTTGGGTCCATTAGTTGTAATTGTACCTCCTAGTCTCCTATATACACCAAGGAGACATTTTCATTTGGAATAATCCTGTATTTGGAAATTTATGTGGTATATAAGGAGGTTTCCCCCTTGAAGAGGCTTATTATCTGAAATTATATCTTTTTCAAGGCTTTGAGTACTTATTCTGAGGTTTTTCTATGCTATCTTGATATTTGGTTCTTAATAGATTAGACATGCGATGTGATTATATCTTGAGATAACAAGACTCCTTCCATGTGAAGTTTTACAAGCCCAAAGAAGGTAAGATCGATGGTTTTTTATTTTTAGAGAGTATGAAAAACACTAAAATAAGACTCCAGAGTGATATTTTTCATAAAGTTAGTCTCCGGGGACCAAAAAAGAATAAAATCATGCTCGGAGAACTCTTATGGTCACTAAGGCTAGAGTATTCCTTTTTCGTAATTAGTCCAGTCGATTCAGAAAATGGTTAAACTTATACCGAAAGGAGATCTCTTCAAAACCATTTTAACGAGTGTGACAAAGAAAATATCACTTGGTTGTATTTTGAATTTTAAGGAGTCTAAAAAGATCTTAACTATGGACTCACCGCCTTTTTCGTAAGTTAGTCACCTAAGCCCAAAATATTATAAAACATAACTTAGGAGAACTCTCTTGGCGAGACATGTCTCTCGAGTTGTACATTTTTCTTGAGTAATCTATTGGCCTTAAAAAGGGTTAAAGTTATGCCAAATAGATATTCCTTCTGGACCAAATAACAAGTGTGAAAGGAACAAGGTCACTTGATGATATTTTCATATTTAGGGAGTCTGGAAAGAGCTTAACTATGGACTCCAAGGGGTTTCCCTTTTTGTAGATAATCTACAAGACCCAAAAAAGAGATAAACCAAAACTAAGGAGAATGGCCCTTTTTTGAAATTTTAGTCCCTTAGGCCTGAAAAAGGGTTAAACTTACACCTGAGAATACTATCCTAGCGAACTGTAGCTCCTAGGATGTACCTTTTTCTCAAAAGCAACCATCTGAACCAAAAAATGGGTAAACTATCACCAGATAGATGTGCATTCAAATTTTAGTTTGACGAATGTGAAGGGAAACAATATCACTCGACAATATTTTCATTTTTAGAGAGTCTGAAAAGGGATTAAAGAACACTCTGAGGGGGTTCCTTTTCTTAAGTAACCCAAACGAGACTGAAAAGGATAAATAAATTCTGTTATATTTTTCTTTCAAAGTTTAATCGATCTTGAAAGACAAAAAATGATGCTCTTAGGGAGTCTCTCAGGTATAGTCCATAAAAAGATGAAGAAGAATAAGGCTTGAACACACAGTCATGGCGGGAATAAAAGGACTCTGAAGCCTATGGAAAATTCACAACATGGACACTAAAAATGCAGCAAAGTATCTACCTAGGGAATTCATGTAGAGGAATTCTCTACCACCTAACTACGACACTTCTAAAGAATCATACAAATTTTTGTGTCACAATTCGGTGGGATTGATCCTATGGAAAAGAAAAAAAAGTCAACAAAATGCAAGATGGAAGGTGATGAGAACTTAACCTATATGCAAGTGTTGAAAGATACAACTTCACCACAAAATGATGTGAATTTAACCCATCTCATAAAAACAACAAACCAAAAGAAAAAATTTCATAAGAATGACCCAAAGATCCCCAAAAAAGAAATTCAGGCACCCACCATGCCAAGATTAGGGTAAAAGAGGACCAAAATGGAAAAAAAAAGAGCCAAAAAAGTCTATAAATAGGGGTAGACAACCCATTTTAACCATTGCAAATTGGAAAATAACCAAAAAGTAAAAAATCCCTCTTCCTTAAAACATGAATTCAAGGAGCTATGGTGGATGAAAAGTCTTCAAACCCAAACCAAGTAAGTACAAATTACCTTCCCCATCATTTCAATTGATCATTTGTTGTTTATATATATTTTTATAAGGTGCGTGCACTAAGGATAAAGTTAGGTCTGTGTGTATGCGGGCTATCCATGCCCAACACGCATATATACGTGGGATGAAATATACTTAGCATGCATATATATGTGACTGTCTTAAAGAAAACCCACGTACATCTATTCAAAGATTTCAAAAAATTGGAAAAAGGGACTAACCTCAATTGTTTTATGCAACATGATGTATGTACATTGGTGAGAGAGAGAACATGAAGAGTTAGACATCTTGGTCTAAGAGGATCCAGAGGCCATTGCTATGCTAAAGTAGTGTGGGATATGGAAGTTATTTCGTTGCCCATTCACGAGGGCACAACCCAGGCTACTCAATCATTTGATAGAATATTGGAACCCGAACGCAGAGGCCTTCATGCTAGAGGGCCAATCATTGAATCCAACTACCGAGGATATATACATTTTGAGCAGTCTCTCCAGGAAGGAGGAACTGGTTAACTTGAGTACATTTCCTCCAGGACCACAGAACATAAAGGATTATATTGGCATGTATTGTGAGGCTAGAACTGAGAAGGTAGGCTCTCAAGTTCCAATTCATAAGAGAACAAGCCTCAAACTGAAGATAGTATTGTATATGATTGGGCATATCACAAGCTTTACAACACTTCATCAGGCTTCAGGTGCACAAATGAATTGTGTATCTCAATGCTTATAGGCCACTATATTCTACTAGAGCACCATGATGCTCACATGTATGAAGAAAAACTAACCGACTACAAAAGAAGAAGAAACAAGAACTTCAGGTTTGGTACCATGTTATGCACTTTATTTCTTGAAAGAGTGCCAAGCCTTAGTCCACGAGAGATAGTACGAGGACATATTGCCTCCTTCCCAACATTATGTAGATGGGTGTCTTTGTTGTCTGAACAAGGTGCAGGGAGAGTCCAGGAGGCTTTCGACGATAAGTTCTTTGGCTGGTGGGCCCATCAAATTCCTACAATCGAAGAATACCCCTACGTAGGGATTAGTTTCTTGAGGGACACTGATATTTATATGCCCCCTGGCGAGGAGCGCAGAGAGATAGGTACACATAATTTTTATGTTTTAAAGTTATTTTAGTTTTATTTTTTTAATATTATTCTTTTTATGGCAACATCAAAGTACTAACTTAGTAATATGTTATATACAGACGTGGTACCAGTACAACCAACCAACTTTTCTAGGAACAAGCGTCTTCCTTAAGAGGATGTTTTACCAGTAGAAACGGTAGGACAAATAGCCGAAGAGGTTGAAAGAGTACTAAGACGAGTGGAGAGGAACCTAATATATCTCAGTCATCCCGTGTCGATGGAAGAGATTGAGGACCTACCCTCGGCCATGCAGTTGCATGTGGTAGGAGTACCAAAGACTTGGGTTTAGTTGTTTTGACATCTTGCAAACATCGTATTTCATTAAACTAGGGCCAACAGACATAGAACGTAGTTAGAAATGGACCTTTATATGTTCCAAGGGCATTCTTTTTTGTACTCTCTTATGTATTGAGGGCTTGATCCCAACGATGTATACTGACTCTATTTGAGGATTTATGGACCACTTTTGTACTTATGACATTATTTTTGGACACAATTATATATATACATATTTTTTCCTTATGGATTAAACATTTTTGTACAAATGTATTTACATATGCATGTATGTGTGTGATTTTAATTTTATTTGTGTGTAATATTCCAATCTAATACATGATTAGAAAATGTATCAGTTAGTTGATTATATCTCCTAGGAACATGAATATAAGTAATATAATCAAAATAACATTCTAAGAGACATACCATAACGAATCGTCAGTGAAGGGTGGGATTGTAGACATGGTACACTCCATTTAAGTAAGACATGACCAGTTGAGCATATAGATAAACCCGGAGGTGCGAAATACCATTTGACAATGCATCATGCAATAATTCTATTACAACAATGTACTCAACAACATTATTGGTTGCTTCTCCTAGACAAATACCTCCATAAGACATTGACATACCAATGGGTGTGAAGATAACCCAAGATGCAGAAGCAGGCCTTCGATTATGTCGGATAGCGCCATCCGAGAACTTAACATAGACCTAAGATTCACTTGACATCTTCCACAGTGAAAAAAATCACAATAAAATACACATCCATAGGACAAAAAGATTAAAATGTATAAATAAAACTATACATTATATACAATAATTCCCACTCAGGTGACCAAACTAATCGTGATACTTCTTAAGGTAGAGCCCATGTCTAGGCTCAGATAAAGAATTACCTTCGAAATCAACCAGTTGATAAGCACCTGTTTCTAAAAATTTCTTAATAATGAACGGTATGAACCACATGGGTTTGAATTTTCCTTCCCCAAGGTATATCTATCTTGTTCATAGACCAATACAAGATCGCCTTCAGAGAAAACTCTAGGGTGGATGAACCGATCATACTAACACTTGACACATTGTTTGTGGGCCCCGTTGGCCAAGGCTTCCTCTCGACGTTGCTCATTGAGATGCTCTCTATATAGAAGATTCTCTTCAAGTGGAGTTGTTTCGGGCAACAATTCTACTACCAACTTAAGAGAGGGATTTGGAATTCTATGGGAAAGACTTCCTCCAACTCGTAAACAAGTTGGAAATGAGAAAAATTGGTAGCAGTCTTTATTGAGTTTTGATAAGCCCAATTTTCCATGTACAACATCAAATTCCAATTTGACTTGGCCGAATTGATCGTTCGTTTGATGTAATGACACATGTGTAATGGCCCTCCCGTTTAGTTATGACAACAAGCCTCACATAACAAGTGAATTTTTTTATTTTTATTTTTGTGTGTGTAGGAAGGTAATAATGACATTATACTTAACATAGAAACATGATGATGAACACCACGCATGTAACTCACGTAGCAACAACCTAACGACCTAACATAAATGCACATTAAGAACCTAGAAGCAAAGTACGACACTCAACCGATGAAGAAATAAGAATGACTACCTACCCGTCGTACCCTGCAATGGTTAGGACCTTTAGGACACATAAGTAACACTCAAGCCTAGGTTCCCATCGATTTTGACCATTTAAGGTGTCAGGGATGGCGACTATTCTGAGGAACAAGGAGGTGTCTACATCCCACCCGACACAAGCAGACCAAGCCTACTAAGCTAAGGAAAAACATCCTAACAACCCAACATTAATTACACAAGTAGCTAGAACCCTTATAGTGAGCAAACCAAGCACATTACAAAACCAAGTACAACATTAATTAAAAATAACAAAAACACCCTCACCGGGAAGTGCAAGCTAAAAACAACTTCATTCAACAACCCAACCCATCACCCAGACTAACTAGTCAAGATTACCATCTAAAGAAACATGGGTTACCATTCTAAACAGGGAACGTCTAAATGTAATTTGTCTTTGATGTTCAATCTAATGTACTCTTATTACAATTCAATTTTGAGAAATTCTAAATTATAAAATGTCATCAAGGTACCATCTACCTTAGCCAAAAGTGCACATCACTTAAGCAAGTCTGACCTTCAAATTAGAAGCCCAGCCACACAATTCTTCATCAAGTGAGGATTGACGTTCGACTTGCAAACGACATCCTCATCACTGTTAAAATGCTCGAATAATAATAATATTCCATACCATAATATAATTAATATAATAATGCTACCAATATTAAACTCAGGCATAATGCTTCAACTCACGCATAAATTATAATTTAACACACTAAAATGACTCAAGCCATTGATATTACACTCAACATATCGCAGGGCATTAAAATATAATTTAAGCATTTTTAAAGGAATTCATGCGATTAATATTCACTCCGGAATAACGTGGTGTATCCCTTATAATTTAACACATTAAAAATTCATGCCATTAATAATACACTGACACAATGTAGTGTATTCTTTACACTGTATAAATATAATTTAAACACCTTAAAAATGATTCCTTTACTGTAATGATGCACCTGCATAATGCGTAATATTAAACTCAGACATAAATTATAATTTAAACAACTAAAATGATTCCAGCCATTGATATTACACTCAACATATTGCAGGGTATTACTTTCACTGTATAACATATGATTTAAGGAATTTTAAAAAGGATCCCTTACTGTAATGATGCACAGATCAATCATAGTCCTGTCTAGTTAATGCAATGACACACAGGGGTAAAGATTCCCATCGAGAGTTTAAAATGAAACTATCCAAGGATTTAAAGGAAACACCATAATTAGAAACACTCATGGATAAGAGTTGGCAGGGCATTGGTAAAGGTATGCAGCAATAAAAAGGAGGCCGGGAGGAAGGTAAGAGCATCATAATGCGCAGAGGGACAGAGGCAGTTTCGCTGAGTGAGGGGAGAATGTTAGCACAAAGCATTGAGGAAGATTCGTTGTGTGAAAAGACAAAAACGAAAATCCAGGTAATCTTCTTTTTATCTTGATGGTAAATAACAAATGAAATTACATGCAATCTCCAAAATCAAAAACGAATATTACATGCAATCCCCGAAAAAAAACCGAAGTTGCATTCATCCCAATATCAACCGGCAAGGCAAACTCAAAATTGTTGTGTACGAAACATGAAAGCCAGGTCTTATCTGAAGGAAAGCTACAGGAACACAGTCCATCATTTAAAGGAAAAACATAATCATAGCTTGAAGGAAAAACTGGTCATTTAAAGAAAATTTTAGTCACATTAACAAGGGCATATCGTGGTCAATTAAGGAAGTGACCGAGTCATCCGTTTAACAACAAATCGAGGGCGTGCAACAACCAATTTAGTCAATCTCCCTAGCATCCATTCGAGGGCGTTTTCATCATCTCCGTCATTCATTTAAAAGTAAAAAAAAATCGTGGGCAATCAATCGACAAACGGTCAACCTTTCGAAGGGAAAAACGTGGGCATTCAACAACCACTCAGTAATGTATATATAAAATCGTAGACAAATATTCCTATCTAAATCACCATCCACAAATAAATTGCTAACCATTAAAATTAGAATCTGGCCTTCCAGTAAATACATGCAATGTTGAGTTTATGAAACATAGAGTCAGAACGCAGAGTAAAACAAGAACACTCTGATCAAGATAAAACACATTCCTCAACTGTAAAAACGTCTTAAATCAGGGTAAAATAATTCCATCTCTAGATAACACGCAAACATCATTCATCCTAGAGCAGAGGAAACACTTTACATGTGTTACATATTTACTATCGTTGAGGTAAGATTCTTACAGCCATTACATAATGAAAATCGTTGAAGAAATACTTTTTGTTTTCATCCATTATCTATTTAAAATAGCAGAGGTAATATATATATATATACATCTATTTCAAAATTACCATCGCAGAGGTAAGGTTTTTACATCCATTACATAATGACAAAGCAGAATAATAAAAAAAAGTCAATCCACATGAAACAACCGCAGATAGAAGTTAAATTCTTTTCACATCTCGGGATACCAATATAAAGATGCTGACAATAGTAAGAGAATGCCTAGGCCATAAGGATAACTCGTCAAAGGGATCACATGGATTCTATCAGTCAAGGCACAGAAAAATAAACAACAAGGAAGCAAGATAATCCATACGCAGGGGTCGTACTAGAGGGCGCAAGTCAAACAATCAGGCAAGGACAACAATAGAGGTAGACGACTGATAGGCTCATCCTTTGCTTCACCATCCTTGCACAGAAAAGAAGGGCATTGAGATCCATAGGTATTTTAATGCGAAGGCGACGATCGTAGATCAGGCTCCTAGCCGACTGCTCAGGCAAGGACTGGCGAGCTAGGGACGAAAGGCAAAACAATCCCATGGATCACAGTCCTCACCATAGGGCTGTCAAGTCATGTGGGGAACGAAGGCCATGGGAGTCAACAATCATCAAGCTAGGCTAAGAAAAGTTACAGTCATCAACTTAAAAGAAATCAGTTTACTCTTATCAATAAATAATCAGATCCAAGAATAAGTCCTAATACAATCTACCATTCAAATGAAGAAAGTGTATCGTTGCGTGTTCACCCACCCTGATTGACGTCTGCGCACTTCATGCATCTCCCACTTATCGACTGTCAAGACTTCACCGGTACCTCCCAGCCAATGCTAGGGTTACTCTTTTTCGCCCATATCCCCCCGAGCCGCAAAGGGGCCACACACACTATCCCGATATTTAGACTAGCATCCAACTCACCTCGCAAGGTCGAGATACCACTCCTCTCCGAGCTGGGTATCCCAACTCCCACAAGTAAATCAGTCAAGTAGATATTTCTGCAGCATAACGTTACACAAACAGAAGATCCCCTTCATCCTTCTCATTCCTTCATTATATAGAGTTTCGAATTTCCTTTCTTTCCTAAAATCTCATTTAATTAAAGTTCTTAAAAATAAATTCCTAAAAATTCTTCTCCATACAAGTGTCACCCATCCCCTACATTCCTCGATTATTTAATTTCTTTAATTAATTAATTATCTTATTTCCCTCACCCACCTAGAGTTACTCCTAGAATCACTCCTAGGTGTCCCAAAATTCCCTTACAGGTTTTAAAGGCTTTCCCTATTATTAAATTGCTAATTCAGTTTAAATTGGAAAGCTCTTAAATGGTAGGTACTTTTTTCTAAGTTTGACTTTCCGCTTTTTCCCTTAAGTTCCCCTTTTTATGTTACCTCCTTTTCCTAGTTTCCTAAAAAATTTATTTTCCCTCTTTCCTTTTTTTTTAATTAGAACTCAAAAAGGCAGGTGTGGAATTTAACCCCTTTTCCTCTTTTATCATTAAATTAGTATATTTTAAATTATCACAAGATAAAACAATTAATTCCCTCTTTGCATTTTATTTCCATAGATTTTATTTTTTTATGAATAAATTAAATTTCTTACTCCCTTCATGTTACAAGATTTTACGAAGATCATAATTATTATTTAAGTTGTTTTTATTTTAATTATTATTAGTTTATTTCTTTATTTTTTATTTTTTAAAGGTAGACCAAATTTTACCACTAGCGTAATTTAGACTTAGACCTTAAATTTCGTACTGGGCGACATTTAATTAGCGAAATTGTTTTAAAATTTACTTAACATGTTATTCATCTTAAGGCCATCTAGATTCATCCCTCTATCATCAACAATGCGACGTGCCCTTCAGGACACACTAGGTGCTCCAAGGGTGCCACTCGCATCACTAGTTCCCTTGCGCGACGTGCTCCAAGGGTGCCACTTGCCTTAATATGTTTCCTTTGTGTGATGTGCCCTTCAGGATGCACTACGTGCTCCAAGGGTGCCACTCGCCTCTTCACTGATTTGGTAGACATCAATAACCCCTGGAGTCAACACTCTGCCAGGTGAACTTGTGGGAGACAAAGGGCCTCTAAGGAATAAGGCCCCCACCTTATTGCGTGCCTCTTAGAATCATCATGAGCGATTGTCGGAGTCTGCCCTCATGGCATCGTGGGTCCTCTCGAACTAGGTAATCGTTAACCTACGGTTCGAGCCACAACGAGAATGCTAGTAGGTTGTGGCAGGGCTGTTGTCCACACCTCTCCCTTTACTCCATATGTGAGTCTGGTCAGCAAGCTATCATCAGCCTGCATCATCAACAAATCATGTTCGAATATATCCATATCATATCATCTAATCATATGCACTAATATCACAATAAAACAATCAAACCCCAATGGTACACTCCCCGACTCGATCCAGAGTCCAAGGGGTTCCATCGATGCCTTGGCATCCTCTAGGTCCGTAATCCTGCACACTCAGTAAAACTAAGTCAATAGCACCCATCTATGTCAAAGAGGTAAAACAACATGTCATCAACCCATAACGCCTCATAATCAAAATCAAAAGTTTTAATAGCATAATAATCCAGATCACTTGCGAGCAAGTGTCCTCAAAGAATAAGTTCACTCAATGCGCCAGAGTGGGATGTTACATACACCCCCTCTTGGTCTAAACTTCGTCCCAAAGTTTCACAGTATAAATGCCGAAATAAAGAGTATCACAGTATCATATGTCTATCTATCAAACAAAAATGGAAACTTCTGGCGCATACCATATGTGTCCTCCCAGGTCACCGAGTGCGGACTATAATTGTCCCACTGGACCTTGACTTGATCTACCATTCGACATCGTAGCTGTCGAACGTGATGATCCAAGATGTGGACCGACTTAGCTGTGAGCACTCCCTCGTATGATACCTGCAAGGAAATCGTGTCAATAACATGTGTAGGATCACTAATATAATGTCTCAAAATAGATACTTGAAAAACATCGTGCATACGCCTCAAAGAATCAGGCAAGGCTAGTCGATAGGCCATGGGCCCCTTTGTCTCCACAATCTCGAAAAGTTCCACGAACCTAGGACTCTTATGCAGTTTAACCTGCAAGAAGACTCGATTGTTGACCTCGTAACTACGGTCGACATGGTGTGCATCGACATAACTCTTCTGTCGATCCTGTGGTTCTTTAATCCTTTGTCTTATTGTTTTCATTTTCTCTTCCATTTCCTGGATCGCTTCTGATCCCACCAGGACCCTATCCTCAAGCCGATCCCAACTCAAAGGCGTCCGATATGGTCTCCCGTAAATAAACTCGAAAGGCACCATCTTAATGGTGCTTCGATAACTGTTGTTGTAAGTGAACTCCACCAGTGGCAAAAATTCTTCCCAACACTTTTGTTGGTCCATCACATACATGCGCAACATGTCCTCCAAGGTTTGGTTCATTCGTTTGGTCTGTTCGTCAGTCTCCAGGTGATACGCAAAAACTAAAGTTAATTTGGGTTCCCAAGGCCTCTTGGAAACTCATCCAAAATCATCCAGTAAACACCGATCCTCAATCGGATATAATCCTCTTAGGCACACCATGCAAACTCGCAATCTCACTGAAGAAAACTCTAGCTATTTCAGGTGCCTGATACATCGTACGCATGGGAATAAAGTGAGCACTCTTTTTCAGAGTGTCTACTACAATGAAAATCGAGTCATGTCTCCTTGCCTTCATTTTCAATCCAACAATAAAATCCATCGAAATAGCCTCCCATTTCGATTCTAGAATAGCGTGTGGTTGTAGTAATCCTACTGGGTGTCTATGTTCAACCTTTACCTGCTGACATTCTAGACATCTGGTCACATAGTTGACTATGTCTTCTTTCATTCCCTTCTAGAAGAATAAGGGTTTAAGGTCTTCCCTCATCTTTGTGACTCTCGGGTGAGCCATGTAAACTGCTCTATGAGCCTCATTCAGGATCAACATCCTCAACTCGTCGTTCGACGATACGTAGATACGATTTTTAAACCTTAATAAAACATCACTATCAAATGAAAATACTTCAAATCATGGTACCATCATTGTGTTTTGTCTGATAAAACCCTTGACCTATTTGTACTAGTCATCGTCATGCTGTAAAGTTAGAATCTTTTCATGCAGATTCGTCTGATGTGACAGCACCGAAAAGATGCATGGTCTCTGACTCAATGCATCCGCCACTCGGTTCACTGTTCCTTTTATGTAGGTAATCTCAAAGTTGTACTCGCTAAGAAATTCTGACAAATGCCATTGTCGCGCGTTCAGGTCGCTTTGCGTAAAAATGTGTTGTAGTCCACAATGGTCAGTCTTTAGTTCAAATTTTTGTCCAACAAGGTAGTGTCTCCAAACCTTCAAGGCATAAACAATGGCTAACAACTCCAAATCGTGTGTCATGTAGTTCTCTTCATGCCTTCTCAGTTTCCTCGAAATGTAAGTGATCACTCGTCCGTATTGCATCACGACTCCGCCTAATCCTTCCTTAGATGCGTCATTGCATACCAAGAAGTTCGCGTCCATGTCAGGGACCTTTAGTATTGGTGTTGTTGTCAACAATTCCTTGAGCCTCCGAAATGCTTCCGCGCAGTTCTCGGTCCAAACAAACTTCTTGTTCTTCTTCTGCAACTCCGTGATCAGATTTGCTATCTTCTAAAATCCCTCGACGAACCATCGATAGTATCCTGCTAAACCCATGAAGCTACGCACTTCTGGGGCATTCGTCGGTGCAGGCCATTCTACAATAGCCTCAAACTTTTCTAGACCCACGGAGATGCCTTCATCGGAGATGACATACCCTAAGTAGTGAATCTTCGTTTGATAAAATGCACATTTGGACAACTTCCCATACAATTTGTGCTCTCGCAGACACTGTAGTACCAAGCGCAAGTGCTCATCATGCTCCTCTATCGTCCGAGAGTAGATCAAAATATCATCAATGAATACTTGGATGAACTTGTCCAAGTACTTGCGGAACACCCCATTCATCAAGCTCATAAATACCCCTGGGGCGTTTGTCAGTCCAAACGGTAAAACAATAAATTTGTAATGTCCAAACCTCGTCTTAAAGGCAGTCTTAGGGATGTCATCCCCCTTGATCCGTAACTGGTGATACCCTGGTCGCAAATCGATCTTGGAGAACACCGCCACGCCCTTCATTTGATCAAACAGATCATCAATTCTTCACAACGGATACTGATTATTGATCGTGGCCTTGTTCAATTGACGACAGTCAATGCAGAGCCTCCACGACCCATCCTTCTTTCGTATGAAAATAAGAGGTGCACCCCACGGTGACACACTAGGACGTATCAGTCCCAGGTCCAACAACTCCTCCAGTTGGATTTTCAACTCTTGTAACTCTGGGGTCAACATATGATAAGGCGTTCTTGCTATCAGTTCAATCCCCGGTTTTAGGTCTATATTAAACTCCAATTCCCTCTCCGGTGGCATCCCAGGTAACTCCTTTGAAAACACGTTCAAAAAATATCTCACCACCGGAAGGTGTTCTAAACCTTCTTCTACTCCCTTCTCATTTAACGCAAGGATCACATAAATCTTGCACCCCTTGCACATGCTCTTAGGAAGTTGCAAGGAAGAGATGAACCTTAGGGAAACTCCCTGGTTTTGGCCTACAATCACACGCCTCTGTCCCTCGTCATCGACCAAGCTCAACCATTTCGTCTTACAGTTGAGTATCGCCTCATACGATTCCAACCAATCCATACCAATCATGACATCATAAGATCCTAGGATCATGACGTATAGGTTGGCCCTTGTGACAAACTCTCCCAGGTTAAGGACACAGCCCGTAACCTTTCCTCCAAACTTCTGTTTGGCTCCCGAAGCCATCTCTACGAAGCTAAACTCGTCCTGTTCGACTGCCTTTACCTTAATCCTTTTTAGCACTGCACCAGAAATGAAACTCTCGGTAGCACCGGGATCTATCAAAATACTAAGGGTCTGGTCAGCGACGGTACCTATCATCTCAAGCACAGTCGACTAGTGCTCTGCCTGGCGGTTATTCACCATTGCATGAATTTGATGGTCCTTGCCCATATCTCCCAGGGTAGTGGGTCCGGCTGATCCAGACGCTCTAGTCCTCTCCACTAGGAAATCGTGCTGGTAGTGTGGCTCCCCACACGTCCAACACCCCTTCTTCGACCTAGTAGTCCTGGTACCTGAAGTAGAAGATGATGGCCCACCAGCCTGGAACCTTGGTTTTATCTGCTAAGAAGGCCTAAACTGTTTCTACTACGAGCGACGCTACTATTGATGCTATGGTCCTCGATAAGGTGTCCTCTGCTGAGGCGTCGATCATGAGGTGTAGTGAAAGTGGATCCCCTCTAGAAGCCATGATATCTCAGCGTATGTCTGGCTAGTGTCTGATGCTGTTGTTCTCTAGATGAAACCTGCCCTGTTGGTCTCACCAGAGTCCTGCTACGACCCCCGCTGATAAGCTCCTCCTCTGCTATGAGGGCCTTCTGGACGACATCATGCAAGGTTTGAGGCATCAAAATCCTAACCTTTGCACGTAGGCTTTCGTTAAGGCTGAACACGAACCTATTGACCTTAAGTTTCTCAGTGTTAACGTGCAGAGCATACCGGAGCAGATCCATAAAATGGGCCTCGTACTCGGGCACCGTACGACCGCCCTGTTGTAAGGCATTGAACTCATTAAGTTGATGCTCAATGAATTCCTCTGAAAAGTACCTCTCTCAGAACTGTTCCTCGAACAGTTCCCATGACATGTCCTCGACAGCCATGTTCAGCTACGGTAGGAGCGTCTTCCACCATAGAAGAGTGCTCCCCTTTAGTTGAAAGACCTCCATGCGGACCTTCATGTTGGAGGTATAATCATGAAGTACGAAGCACATCGCCATGTTCTCCAACCAAGCCTCGGTGGATGCGCCATCCGGGGCACCAAAGAACTTGGGAAATTTTACCTTCTTGAGTTCATGGTGAATGCAACCAGTATTGACTGGAGTGCGTGGTGGAACCTCAATGGGTGCCAGTTCTCTAGCCTCATCTCTATCCAAACGGCTGATCAGTGCCTCAGACATGCACTGAAAAGATCTCATCATTTAGAATACATCACCAACTGCTATCTTCTCTTGTCCGAGAACCTTCTCATCTCCCTAGGGGTTAGACCCCTCAGGCATGGATGCTACTGGAGGCATCGCGCCTCCTCCCCTAGCACCCTGTCATCTGCCTCCATGACGTCCTCTAACCATGATTACCTGCACGAATACAAGTCAAATCAATTAGCAATAGTATAATCAAAACATATTAACGAAATCCATAGCGATCCCAAGTCGAAGGTTGAACCGGATCTGATACCATGTGTAACGACCCTCCCATTTAGTTACAACAACAAGCCTCACATAACAAGTGCAATTTTTTATTTTTTTTTGTGTGTGTGTGCGTAGGAAGGTAATGATGACATTATACTTAACATTGCAACATGAGGACGAACACCACACATGTAACTCACGCAGCAACAACCTAACGGCCTAACATAAAGGAACATTAAGCACCTGGAATCAAAGTACGACACTCAACTGACAAAGAAATAAGAATGACTAGTCGATCATCCTACACTAGAATGGTTAGGACCTCCAGGACACATAAGAAACACTCAAGCCTAGGTTCCCATCGATTTTGACCATTTAAGGTCTCAGGGCTGGCGACTGTTCTGAGGAACAAGGAGGTGTCTACATCCCGCCCGACACAAGCAGACCAAGCCTACTAAGCTAAGGACAAACATCCTAGAGAACGAACATTAATTACATAAGTAGCTAGAACCCTTACAGTGAGAAAACCAAGCACATTACAAAACCAAGTACAACATTAATTAAAAATAACAACAACATCCTCACCGGGAAGCGCAAGCTAAAAGCGACTTCATTCAACAACCCAACTGTTGTAGGAAAATCTCCCTGCAGACAGGTAGATCTCCTCAAAGAGCTAGACTCTTAACTCTAAGATAGAAAGTGCTTATCATGGTCACTAACTTCCTTTTAGATCTAGATGGACTAGTGTGTGAGAAGGAAGGAGAAGAGGAGTACCTTTAATCGACGTTTGTCCCTCCATGCTCCGAGTTGAGCTCCAA
>SNQJ01S0068706.1:17745-39134 GCA_010110895.2 Picea sitchensis | reverse complement strand
TGGTGAAGAGAAGTCCCAATTTTGGCAATTGGGGCCAATCGCCAAATCAATTTTGAAGGATTTTGAAAGGACCCATTCACTAATTCAAAGAGTTAGAATAGAGGCTTCAAATGATCAGAAGTTTGAATAGAGTAAATGTTCAATAAAAATAAAGAGACAATAGGAAGGCTTGATATGGAAACTAGGGTGAAGTTTGGAAGACAAAGAAAAGAAGGATCTTGATTTCAGGATCGGACCTGATCTAAAATTAGGAGATAATATTAAAAGGTGAGAAATAAAGGGAAATAATCCAAACTCAAGTTTAAAATAAGAACTCAAGGCTCACAAGAAAACTAAAGTGAAAAGGCTCAAACCCAAACTCAAAGAAAACTCACACTCGAACAAGAGTAACTAGGGTTACCAATTTAGAAATTGGTCAATTTTTGGATTTGGGAAGAACTTCAAAAAATAAGGATAATAAAAGGAATGGTTTGAGGATTGGACCCAGTCTAGAAATCAAGGGCCAAAAGGTTTCTAACAAATAAATTAACAAACAAAATCATAAGGAATGGAGGAAACCAAAAACTCAATTGAGGAATTCATTTCAAGGAAGGAAAGAAACTAAGTCAAAATCAAGAAAGTGAAAAATCAAGGCCCATTTGACTTAGACATCTAAAAATAATAAACAATGTAGTAAGGCACTGAGGAAATGAGTTCAATATATAGACAAATTAGGAGAAGAAGGGGCCTCGATTTTTGCCCAAAATGTGGGGGGTTTTTAAGGGCTTAGCAACTTCACAATCATTATAGAAGAGGAAGTAGGAGAATTAACAAAACATCCTCATCACCATCATTCTCTTGATCAAGATCATGTGCAACAATATAAGGTCATGGAATGCAATCTATAATTAATATATTGTTGTGCAAATAAGGTGGTACAACATTGAGGCTTTCGAATCTCATCAAAGAAACTAAAGAAAATGCAAAACCAAATACAAACAATTACATTCTCAAATATTGAGAGGGAAAAGAAAAAATCATTAAGTAAACTTCTTCATTTACCACTGTGAAATAGAAAAAGGGAAATTCCATTAAAAAAAACTCATTGAAGTTGAGATTGTGAAAAGAAATTTTCTTATCAAAATAAACCACAACTTCATTGAATCCTATGTCAACCATGTGCATAATCCCATAGAATAGGTTGGCGTTGACTTAGTGGGAAGAGAACAATTTCAAACATTACCAAACTGTAACAACCCCATCGTTACGACTACAAGCGAAGAAGAAGTGCAATTTCTTTTTTTCTTTTGGAAAGAAGGCGATGACAACAACAGTTTAACCGCACCACTGACGACAAATGCAAGCACGTAGTCCACGAAACAGGAAACTATGTCACCATGCACAGGCACAAGGGAAACTGGGCGAAACATGCGTAGATCAACAAGGAGGAAAAACTACCCGCCTGACGCAAACAAGACACTCCTACAAGCTAAGGGACAACATCCCCCTCCTGACACAAAGACCCATGATGAACATGACTATAACCTCAAGGCACACGAACCAAATTCATGAATGCATTCCACCCATGCACCAAAATCAACTTACAATGCTCGACTACACTCACCCAGAACACACCGACTCCGGCCAAGTTCTCGTTTGCCTCTATCCAATAGGGCGCGCCATGATCCACTCATCAGGAATCATGTCGTCCCCAAATGATAGACGCACCAATAACCTTGGCACCACACATACTAACTGGACCAAGGACTCTAGATAAACCCGACGTGCTAGGAGCCAAACACGGATAAGAAAACAACACCCAAACCCCAACAACAAGTCGACGAGACACCAGAGGACGACTACCAGGGAAGACACAAGCCCATACATGAATTCATCAACCACCCAATCCTTTTATCAAGTCTAACTGGTCAATAATTACCATATGAATAGCGTTAAATACAGATCTAATTTTATCATTACTTACGATCAAAGGGCAATTCTAAATTAATCCCAAATTGTAATCTAACTAGCACTTGACATCATATAACAACATTAACCATATCAATGCAGAAGGCTATAATGAAATACTTATTAACAAATTACATTACAACATGTTGTCTATCTATACTAACCGTACCAAAATGATAGTTGTTTATTAACATTAAAAAGAACTGCTAAGAAATGACTATCCCATTTAAGAGGGCTAATTTCATGCGGCTTTGTGGTTAAAAAAATAATCATCAATTCAAAATTTTAATGCTATCTTGTTGTTTTAATGTTAAATTTTATATCAGGCTAATCAATGTGCACTTGATGTTAATATTAACTATATCCTACAACATTAATTATCATTGCTAATCAAGAAAAGGAGGAACGTTGTCCAGAAATAATAAAGCCAATTACAAATGTTGTCAGTTAAAGTAAACTGCATACAGTAACTTAGTTGATCAAAATTAATATAGTTGTCCAACACATTCTAGGATTTATCACTTGAATCAATTATTTCTTCAGTTTTCATTATCATTATTGTTTTAGATACTGAAATTCACTAAATCCATCCATCTTCTAAAACCTTGTAACCATTGCCATTCATATTCTTTCTAGGGTATCCCATAGCTAGGTATTATATAAATTAATTTTTCAAATTATCTCTTAACCACCCAAGTGCTTCATAATGGTATCGATTGGATTAAATCAACAACATCTTAAATGCTTGTAGGTCATATCAGTAAATGAAAATCGACGCAATTGCCTTTTGCATTTACAGTATTTGGTTTCATAATGTGCATAGAGTTATTGTTTTCCACATTCTTTAGATATCAGTTTTAACTTAAATGTAAATTTGGTTTGTTGGGTTCAAACAAAACTATAAATATGGTCAGGAGGTTTAGGTGGGATTTTTAATAGAAATTACCGGTAGTAATTTCAGGGTTATTTCGTGATCAAAGTTATTTCAATTTTTATGCATTTAGATGTACAATTATTTCAAACGTAATTACAATATGTAAAACGTAAAACAAAGTCCAGAGAGTTGTAATAGTGTACAGATGCATTATCACAGAATGAGGAGCGGAGCCCACTTGAACCAAACTCAAGATGGAATCTGAAACCAGAGCAGATCAAGAGTGTGGAAGCCAGATTTAATTCTGGGATGGTAAACCCTCTAGGAGATGAAAGAAAAAATTCAGAAATAGCTACAAGAGTTCTAACGAGTTCGGGACTTCGATTTCCTCTATTGGTTTCAAAACAAACAAGAAGAGCCAAGAAAAGGCAACACCATATTCAGTCTGCATAGAGGCCTAAATCTAGCGCATAGAGGACTGACTAGTTTATTCACTGAGTTTTTAACATTCAAATAAATTAATCTGCAAAGTTTGTATCCTTATAAAAATGCCCAGAAGTATAATTCATATTTATCAATATACATTGGTTGTCTAAAACGAAAAACACGTAGCTTGTTGAGAACCTATCAATCTAAACAAACTGACCAGAAATAAATAAATAAATCCCTGGGCAAAATTCACCCCCAAGTCACACGAAGTTCAATCGAATAAGTATCAATCGCCAGGCAAACAAAACGAGAAAAAAAAAGAAGGAAATGTCTAGCAAGATATAAAAATGAGACATAAAACAAGATAACAAACGAGATATAAAAACACAGAGTTTAAATAAAACTTCTCCATCAATCAAATTTTGCAGGGTTAATTAAACGTATCAAGGCGCAAGACCACACACTACCTCGAGCAATCAACAGGGGTAGATGACGGGCAGGAACATCCTTTGCTCATCATCCATGCACAAAAAAGAAGGGTGTTTAGATCCATATGTCTATTAACATTGAAGTTCTAACCGTAGATCAAGATCTTGGCTGAATGCTAAGGCGTGGACTGATGAGCTAGGGGAAAAGGAAAAAATAAACTGCAATCAACACAAATCAATAAACCATAGGACAATCAAGACAGGTAGGGATTGAAAGCCATGGGAATCAATCAAAATCGAGCCAATGACTATGGGGGAAATTCCAGTCATCAACTAGAATGCTAACACAATCATTTTATTTACCTAATTAAACATACAAAACTAAAAGCATAAATCATACTAACAATCTACCATGCAGAAATAAAGGAAGCGTATTGTATCCCAAGTATCCCGCTCTGAGTTTTTTTCCCACGTGCTCCGTGTAGCTCCCACTTGTCGATCGATGAGACTTCACTGATACATCCCATCCAACGCTAGGGGTACTCTTCTTCCCCCTTATTCCCCCCAAGCCACAAAGGGGTCACGTACACTAACCAGAGAATCAACTAGCTCCCAGCTCACCTCGCAAGGCCGAGCTACCACTCCTCACCGAGTTGGGTATCCCAACTCCCACAAGCTAAGTCATTCAAGTATAAATTTTTTCATCGTAACATTAGGCATAACAGAAGAGATCCATCATCCTTCTCCTCCCTCCATTATATAGAGTTTCGAAGTCCCTTACTTTCCCAAAATCCCATTTAATTTAATGTTTAATAATTTAATTCATAAAAATCCTCCCCGTACATGTGTCACCCATCCCCTTCATTCCTCCATAAATTAATTTCATTAATTAATTAATTTCCCCTATTTCCCTCACCCACCTAAAATCCTTCCTAGAATCGCTCCTAGGTGTCCCCATATTCCCTTACAAGTTTTAAAGACTTTCCCCCTTATTAATTTACTAGTTGAGTTTATATTATAAAGTTCTTAAATGCTAGATACATTACTAAGTTAGAATTTATGGTTTTTCCTTGTGTTTCCCCTTTCTTTTTATGTTTCCCTCTTTTTTCTAGTTTCCTAATTATTTTAGATTTCCCTCTTTCCCCTTTTTATTTAAAACTCAATTTGGCAGGTTTAGAAAATTATTTTTTTCCCTTTTCCCCTTTTAATTAATAATTTTAATTAGTATAAGTGGCAAAACAATTATTCCCCCCCCCTTTTTTTTTATTTTATCCCCCAATTTTTTTTTATAAATTAAAAGAATTACTCACGCCCTTCTCGACACAAGATTAATAATGATTATCATTTTTATTTATTTATTTTTATTTTTATTTAAACATAGTTTTTTTTTTCTTTTACCGCAAGTTTCACCTAGACCTAGATTTTAATTTTCGAGGTTGGGCGACATTTTATTAGGGAAAATGTTTTGAATTTTTCTTATCACGTTATTCATCCTTAGGCCATTTAGTTTTATTCATTTATTAATTAACAACACGACGTGCCCTTCAGGATGTACCACGTGTTCCAAGGGTGCCACTCGCCTCTTTCCATTTTTCTTGCACGACGTGCCCTTCATGATGCACCACGTGCTCCAAGGGTGCCACTTGCCTTTTGATTGACTTGGTAGACATAAAAAACCCCTCGAGTCAATACTCTGCCAGAAGATCTTGTGGGGGACTAAGGGCCTCTAAGGAATAAGTTCATTACCTTATTACGTGCCCCTTAGAATCATCGCGAGTGACTGTTGAAGTCTTCCTTCACAACATCGTGGGTTCTCTCTAACTAGGTAATCATTAACCTACAGTTCGAGCCATAGTGGGAGTGCTAGTAGGATGTGGCAGGCTTGTTGTCCACACCTCTCCCTCAACATCTCTGGTAGTTGTGCATGACCCCTCTACTCCACATGTGAGTCTGGTCGACAAGCTATCGTCATACTGCATCATCAACGAATCATGTCATAAATATATCCATAATCATATCGTCTAATCAGATGCACTAATATCACATATAAAACAATCAAACCCCAATAGTTAACTCCCCGACTCGATCCAGAGTCCAAGGGGTTCCATCAATGCCTCTGCGTCGTCAAGGTCCAAAATCCTGCACACTTAGTAAAACCGAGTCAATAGCACCTGTATATGTCAATGCAGCAAAACATGTCATCAACCCATAATGCCTCTTAATCAAAATCAAATGTTTAATAGTATAATAATCTGGATCACTTGCGAGAAAGTGTCCTCAAAGAATAAGTTCTCTCACTGTGCATAAGAGTGGAATGTTACATACACCCCCTCTTTCTCTAAACTTCATCTCGAAGTTTCACAATATAAGTGCCGAAATAATGTGTATCATAGTATCATAAGTCTATCTATCAAACAAAAATGGAAACTGTTGGCGCATATCATATGCGTCCTCCCAAGTCGCCGAGTGCAGACTATAGTTGTCCCACTGGACCTTGACCTGATCTACTATTTGATGTCGTAGTTGTTGAACGCGATGATCCAGGATGCAAATCATATCAGCCATGAGAACCCCCTCCTATGATACCTACAAGGAACTCATGTCAATAATGTGTGTAGGATCACTAATATAATGTCTCAAAACAGATACATGAAAAACATCGTGCATACACCTCAAAGAATCAAGCAAGGCTAGTCGATAAGCCATGGGCCCCTTTCTCTGCACAATATTCAAAGGTCCCATGAACCTAGGAGAGAGTTTATCTCCCTTTCCAAACTTGATCAAACTCTTATGCAGTTTTACCCGTAAGAAGACTCGATCCCCAACCTCGTAACTACAGTCGACACGGTGCGCATCGGCATAACTCTTCTGTCGATCCTGCGCTTCTTTAATCCTTTGTCTTATTGTTTGAATTTGCTCTTCCATTTCTTGGATCACTTCTGGTCCCATGAGGACCCTATCCTCAAGCCGATCCCAACTCAAAGGCATCTGACACAGTTGCACGTAACGAAAATCAAAACGCACATTATTAATGGTGCTTTGGTAACTATTGTTATAAGTGAATTCCACCAGTGGCAAGAATTCTTCCCAATGCTTTTGTTGGTCCATCATGTACATGCGCAACATGTCCTCCAAGGTCTAGTTCATTCATTCAGTATTCCCATCAATCTCTTGTTGATACGCAGTATTGAAGTTAAGTTGGGCTCCCAAGGCCTCTTGGAAACTCATCCAAAATCGTCCAGTAAACACTGATCCTCGATCGAATATAATCCTCTTAGGCACGCCATGCAACCTAAGAATATCACTGATGAAAACTCTAGCTATGCAAGTTCCTAATACGTCGTACACACAGGAATAAAGTGAGAATTATTTGTCAGAGTGTCTACTACTATGAAAATCGAGTCATGTCTCCTTTCCGTCAGTGGCAAACCAACAATAAAATCCATCGAAATAACCTCCTATTTTGATTATGGAATAGTGTGTGGTTGTAGTAATCCTGCTGGATTTCTATGTTCATCCCTTACTTGCTGACATTCTAGACATATGGCCATGTAGTTGACTATGTCTGCCTTCATCCCTTTCTAGAAGAATAAGGGTTTAAGGTCTTCCCTCATCTTTGTGACTCCCAGGTGAGCCATGTATACTGCTCTATGAGCCTCGGTTTGGATAAAGATCCTCAACTTGTCATTCAGTGGTATGCAAATCTGATTTTTAAACCTCAATAATCCATCATCGTCAAATGCAAATCCTTCAAATCTTGGTACCATCATTGTGTTTTGTCCAATAAAACCCTCGACCTCTTTGTACTAGTCATCATCACGCCGTAAATTCAGAATTTTTTCACATAGATCCGTCTGAAGAGGAAACACTGAAAATATGCGTGGTATTCAACTCAATGCATATGCCACTCGGTTCATTGTTCCTTTTGTGTAAGTAATCTCGAAGTCATACTTGCTAAGCAATTTCGACCAACGCCATTGTCGCGCAAAGATGTGTGGTAGTCCACAGTGGTCCACCTTTAGTTCAAATTTTCATCCAACAAGGTAGTGTCTCCAAACCTTCAAGGCATATACCATGGATAACAACTCCAAATCATGTGTCACATAGTTTTCCTCATGCCTTCTCAGTTTCCTCGAGATGTAAGAGATCACTTGACCATCTTGCATCAGGACTCCGCCTAAGCCTTCCTTGGATGCGTCAGTGAATACCAAGAATTTTTCATCCATGTTAGGGACCTTTAGAATCGGTGTCGTTGTTAGCAGCTCCTTGAGCCTCCTAAAAGCTTCCCCGCATTTCTCATTCCAAACAAACTTCGTGTTCTTCTTCTGCAACTCTATGATCAGATTTTCTATCTTCGAAAATCCCTCGACGAACCGTCGATAGTATCTTTCTAAACCCATGAAGATATGCACTTCCAGGACATTCATCAGCGCAGGCCATTCCATAATAGCCTCGACCTTTGCTGGATCCATGGAAATACCTTTGTCGGAGATGACATGCCCTAAGTAGTGAATATTCGATTGATCAAATGAGAATTTGGACAACTTCGCATACAATTTGTGCTCTCACAGACACTGTAGTACCAAGCTCAAGTGCTCATCATGCTCCTTCGTCGTCTGAGAGTAAGTCAAAATATCATCAATGAATATTTGGACGAACTTGTCCAACTACTCGCGGAACACCCTTTTCATCAAACTCATAAATACCCCTAGGGCATTTTTCAGTCCAAACGGTAAAACAGTAAAATCATAATGTCCAAACCTTGCCTTAAAGGAGGTCTTAGGGACATCATCCTCCTTGATATGTAACTGGTGATACCCTGATTGCAAATTGATCTTTGAGAACATCATCACACCCTTCATCTGATCAAACAAATCATCTATCCTCGGCAACAGATATTGATTCTTGATCATTTCCTTATTCAATTGATGCTAGTCAATGTAGAGACTCCATGACCCATCCTTATTTTGTATGAAAATAACAGGTGCAACCCAAGGTGACACACTTTGACGTATCAATCCTAGGTCCAAAAATTCCTTCAGTTGCATTCTCAACTCCTGTAACTCCGGGGTCGACATCGGATAAGGAATTCTTTCTATCGATTCAATCCTTGGTTTCAGGTCTATAGTAAACTCCAATTCCCTCTCAGGCAACATCCCAGGTAACTCCTCTAGAAATACATCTGCAAACTCTCTCACCACCGGAGGGTGTTCTATATTTTCCACTACTCCCTTCTCGTTTAACGCAAGGATCGCATAAATCTTACATCCCTTGCGCATGCTCTTCTGTAGCTGCAAGGAAGAGATGAACCTTAGGGAAACTACCTAATTTCATCCTACAATTATGCGTTCTTGTCCCTCATCATCGACCGAGATCAATCGTTTCATCTTATAGTTGAGTATTACCTCATGCGATTCCAACCAGTCCATACCGATCATGACGTCATAATATCCTAAGGTCATGATGTACAAGTTGGCCTTAGTGAAAAACTCTCCCAGGTTAAGGGTACAACCTATAACCTTTCCTCCAACCCTTTGTTTGGCTCTCAAAGCCATCTCTATGAAGCTAAACTCATCCTGTTCGACTTCATTTAACTTAGTCCTTTTTAGTGCCACACTAGAAATGAAAGCCTCAGTAGCACCAGGATCTATCAAAATACTAAGGGTCTCGTCAGTGACGGTACCTGAATTCTTGAGCACAGACGACTGGTGTTCTTCCTGGTGATTATTCACCGCTTCATGAATCCGATGGGCCTTGCCCAAATCTCCCATGGTAGTGGGTAGTGGCTCTTTTCCTCTCCACTGGGTAGTCACGCTGGTAGTGTGGCTCCCCACACGTCCAACACCCCTTCTTCAGTCTAGTACTCCCGGTACCCGAAGTAGAAGATGATGGCCCACCGGCCTGGAATCTTGGTCTATTCTGTTGAAAAGGCCTAAATTGTTGCTACTGCAGTCGATGTTGTTGTTGATGTTGTTGTCCCCGATAAGGTGTCTGCTGCTGAGGCGCCAGTCACCAAGGTGTAGTGAAAGTGGATCCCCTCTGGAAGCCATGATACCCTGGCGTATGTCTAGTTAGTGTCTGATGATGTTGCGCATTAGATGACACCTTCCCTGCTGGTCTCGTTGGAGTCCTTCTCAGACCCCCACTGATAAGCTCCTCCTCTGCTATGAGGGCCTTCTGGATGGCATCATGCAAGGTTTGAGGCATCAAAATCCTAACCTTTGCATGTATGCTTCCATTAAGTCCGAACATGAACCTGTTGACCTTAAGTTTCTCAGTATTAACATGCGACACATACGGAAGCAGCTCCATAAAATGGGCCTCGTACTTGGGCACCATACGACCACCCTGTCGTAAGGCGTTGAACTCGTTGAGTTGATGCTCAATGGATTCCTTTGATAGGTACCTCTCTCGGAACCATTCCTCAAATAGTTCCCATGAAACGTCTTCGATGGCCATGTTTAGTTGTGGCAGGAGCATCTTCCACCATAGAAGAGCGCTTCCCCTCAGTTGAAAGAATGCCATGCAAACCTTCATGTTGGAGGTATAGTCACGAATTGAAAAGCACATCCCCATATTCTCCAACAATGCCTCGGTGGCTGTGTTGTCCGAGGCACTAAAGAAATCAAGAAATTTGACCTTATCAAGTTCGCGGTGAATGCTACTAGTACAGATCGGAGCCCACTCTGGACACTCAGGGGGTGTCGGTGTTGTGGCCTCATCTTTTTCCAAACGGTTGATCAGTGCCTCAGACATCCACTGAAAATACCTCATCATTCCAACCACATCACCCACCTCTATATTCTCTTGCCCGACAACTTGTTCATTTCCTTGGGGGTGAGACCCCTCATGCGTGGATGCTATTGGAGGCGTCGCGCCTCCTCCCCTAGCACCCTGTTGTTTGCCTCCACTGTGTCCTCTAACCATGGTTACCTGCATGAATAAAATTCAACTCAATTAGCAACATTATAATCAAAATCATATCAATGAAAGCCATAGTGATCCCAACTCGCGGGTTGAACCCTGCTCTGATATGATACGTAACGACCCCATCGTTACGACTACAAGAGAAGAAGAAGTTCATTTTTTTTTTTGTTTTTATGAAAGAAGGTGACGACGATAATAGTTTAACCACACCACTGATGATGAATGAAAGCACGCAGTCCAGGCAATAGGAAACTATGACAGCACGTACTGGCACAAGGGAAACTAGGTGAAACATGCGTAGATCAACAAGGAGGAACAAATACCTGCCCAATGCAAACAAGACACTTCTACAAGCTAAGGGACAACATCCCCCTCCTAACACAATGACCCATGATGAACAAGAATAGAACCTCAAGGCGCGCGAACCAAACACATGAAGGCATTACTCTATCCAAGCACCGAATGCACGGACTCCGACCAAGCTCTTATTTGTCGCTATCCAATAGGATGTGCCATGATCCCCTCATCAAGAATCATGTCGTCCCCAGGTGATAGATGCGTCAATAACCTTGGTACCAAACATCCTAACTAGACCAAGGACTCTAGATAAACCCAACGCTCTAAGAGCCAAACACCGATAAGAAAACCACTCACAAACCCCAAAAACAGGTCGATGAGACACCAGAGGACGACTACCAGGGAAGACACAAGCCAATACACGACTTCTTTAACCACCCAACCCTTTTATCAAGTCTAACTAGTCAATAATTACCATCTAAATAGTGTTAAATACAAATCTAATTTTATCATTACTTACGATCAAAGGGAAATTCTAAATTAATCCCAAATTGTAATCTAACTAGCACTTGACATCATATAACAACATTAACCATATCAATGCAGAAGGCTATAATGGAATACTTATTAACAAATTACATTACAACATGTTGTCTATCTATACTAATCGTACCAAAATGGTAGTTGTTTATTAACATTAAAAAGAATTGGTGAGAAATGACTATGCCATTTAAGAGGGCTAATTTCATGCGGTTTTTTGGTTAAAAAAATAATCATCAACTCAAAATTTTAATGCTATCTTTTTGTTTTAATGTTAAATGTTATATCAGGCTAATCAATGCGCACTTGATGTTAATATTAACTATATCCTACCACATTAATTATCATTGCTAATCAAGAAAAGGAGGAACGTTGTCCATAAATAATAAAGCCAATTACAAACACTGTTAGGTAAAGTAAAACGCATACAGTAACTTAGCTGATCAAAATTAATATAGTTGTCCAACACATTCTAGGATTTATCACTTGAATCAATTATTTCTTCAATTTTCTTTATCATTATTGTTTTAGATACTAAAATTCACTAAATCTATCCATCTTCTAACGCCTTGTAACCATTGGCATTCATATTCTTTCTAGGGTAACCCATAGCTAGATATTATACAAATTAATCTTTCAAATTATCTCTTAGCCACCCAAGTGCTTCATAACGATGTCGATTGTCTTAAATCAACAACATCTTAAATGACTGTAGCTCAGACCAGTAAATGAAAATTGATGCAACTGCATGTTGCATTTACAATATTTGGTTTCATAATTTGCATAGAGTTATTGTTTTCCACATTCTTTAGATATCAGTTTTAACTTAAATGTAAATTTGGTTTGCTGGGTTCAAACAAAACTCTAAATATGGCCGGGAGGTTTAGGTGGTATTTTTAATAGAAATTCCCAATGGTAATTTCAGGGTTATTCCATGATCAAAGTTATTTCAATTTTTATGCATTTAGATGTACAATTATTTCAAACGTAATTACAATATGTAAAACGTAAAATAGAGTCCAGATAGTTGTAATAGTGTACAGATGCATTATCACAGAATGAGGAGCGGAGCCCTCTTGAACCAAACTCAAGATGGAATCCAAAACTAGAGCAGATCAAGAGTGTGGAAACCAAATTTAATTCTGGGATGGTAAACCCTCTAGGAGATGAAATAAAAAATTCAGAAATAGCTACAAGAGTTCTAACAAGTTTGGGACACCGATGTCCTATATTGGTTTCAAAACAAACAAGCAGAGCTAAAAAAAGGCAACGCCATCTTCAGTCTGCATAGAGGCCTAAATCTAGCGCATAGAGGACTAACCAGTTTATTCACTGAGTTTTTAGCATTCAAATAAATTAATCTGCGGAGTTTATATCCTTATAAAAACACCCAGAAGTATAATTCGTATTAATAAATATACATTGGTTGTCTAAAACGAAAAGCATGTATCTTGTCGAGCACCTGGAAATCTAAACAAACCGACCAGAATAAATAAATAAATCGTTGGGCAAAATTCACCACCAAGTCACACAAAGTGCACCCGAAGAAGAAGCAATCGCCAGGCAAACAAAACAAGAAATAAAAACACTAGAAATGTCCAGCAAGATATAAAAATGAGACATAAAACGAGATAACAAATGAGATATAAAAACACATAATTTAAAGAAAACTTCGCCATCAATCAAATTTTGCAGGGTTAATTAAACACATGAAGGCACAAGATCACACACTACTTGGAGCAATCAATAGGGGTAGACAACTGGCAAGAACATCCTTCACTCATCATCCACGCACAGAAAAGCAGGGCATTTAGATCCATAGGTCTATTAACACCGAAGTGACAACCGTAGATCAGGCTCCTGGCCGATTTCTCAGGCATGGACTGATGAGCTAGGGGAGAAGGAAAAAATAAACCACAATAAACACAAATCAATAAACCATAGGATGGTCAAGACAGGAAAGGATCGAAGGCCATAGGAATCAATGAACATCGAGACTTTCTTACTAAGTTAGACTTTCTTTTTTTTCCTTGGGTTTCCCCTTTCTTTTTGTGTTTCCCGCTTTTTCCTAGTTTCGTAATTATTTTAGATTTCCCTCTTTCCCCTTTTTATTTAAAACTCAATTTGGCAGGTGTAGAAAATCAACTTTTTCCCTTTTCCCCTTTTAATTAATAATTTTAATTAGTATAAGTGACAAAACAATTATTCCCCCCCTTATTTTTAATTTTATCCCCCAAAAGATTTTTATAAATTAAAACAATTACTCACCCCCTTCTCAACACAAGATTAATGATGATTATCATTTTTTTTTTGTTTTATTTAAACATTTTTTCTTTCTTTCTTTTACCACAAGTTTCACCTAGACCTAGATTTTAATTTTCGAGGTTGGGCGACATTTTATTCGGGAAAATGTTTTAAATTTTTCTAATCACATTATTCATCCTAAGGACATCTAGGTTTGTTCATTTATTAATTAACAACGTGACATTCCCTTCATGACATACCACATGCTCCAAGGGTGTCGCTCGCTTCTTTCCATTTTTTTTGTGCAACATGCCCTTCAGGACGCACCACGTGCTCCAAGGGTGCCACTTGCCTCTTCACTGACTTGGTAGACATAAAAAAAACCCTCGAGTCAATACTCCACCAGGTGATATTGTGGGAGACTAAGGGCCTCTAAGGAATAAGGCCCCTGCCTTATTGCGTGCCCCTTAGAATCATCATGAGCTATTGTTACAGTCTTCCCACACGGCATCATGGGTCCTCTCGAACCAGGCAATCGTTAGCCTACAGTTCGAGCCACGACGAGAGTTCTAGTAGGTTGTGGCAGGGCTGTTGTCCACACCTCTCCCTCAACATGTCTAGTAGTCATGCATGACCCCTCTACTCCACATGTGAGTCTGTTTGGCAAGCTATCGCCAACCTGCATCATCAACGAATCATGTCAGAAATATATCCATAATCATATCATCTAATCAGATGCACTAATATCACATATAAAACAATCAAACCCCAATAGTTCACTCCCCGACTCGATTCGTAGTCTAAGGGGTTCCATTGATGCCTCTGCATCCTCGAGGTCCAAAATCCTACACACTCAATAAAACCAAGTCAATAGCACCTATCTATGTCAATGCAGCAAAACAACATGCCATCAACCCATAATGCCTCATAATCAAAATCAAATGTTTAATAGTATAATAATCCAGATCACTTGCGAGCAAGTGTCCTCAAAGAATAAGTTTGGTCATTATGCGCAAGAACGGGATGTTACACAAACAATATAATTAAAGGTAATTGAGAAAACATGATATGAGTGGAAATCATGGCATCATATGCCACCTCCACTAAACCTCACAACATTTTCATCAAACATTAATAATTCCATTCTTTAATTTTATTTCATTAACACAGTTTTATTTCAGGTTTGGAATATTAGGATGCTTTGGGTTCCCAAGAGACTAGAATTGTGTTTTAAAATAATGAAAATATTTTTTCCATTCAATCTCAAAAGAAAATAGGATTACAAGTTCCTCAAACTAGTTCAAGGATAAAAATGTGAAAGTAACATCATATACATGAATGAAAAACAACTAGTGGCATGCATAGACATATTAAACATGATTATCAAGGAAAATATATTTTCCTATTGAATTTAAATCTCAACCATTCAAAATTTAATTTTCAAAAAGATTAAAATTTATATAGTAAATATCTATTAAAAAATAAGTTAATCAAACAATATATTTTTTTTAAGTAAAAAAAGATAGTACCTGCTATATTAAGTTAACAGAGAAACATTGACAAAATACACAGAGATATAGTCGTCCTAAGCCACCAAAAATGTTGTCGTTTTACCGGAAACCAACATAGTTTGGAGTGAAATGAGTCCAGGAGGATAAGCTAAAACTATTTTGCCCTCTGTCCTGCCCGAAGGAAAAAAGGACAGATGGCCATAGTTCAAGTTTACACTTAGCAACATCATGATTAAACAGAAAACAAACTAGCATAGGAGAACTCAGATACCCGGTGACCTGTCGCCATTGCCTTTCTGCCATGTGGATCTGGCTGGGATGGCGAACGGTTGTGCGCACATTGGACATTTCCTCTTTGCTGGAGCGTTGGAGTATGCATCGAGGAGCAATTCCAGACACTGCCCCATGAGGAGGGCTCTGTGCTCCTGGTCTGCCATGTGGCCTCGGAGTTCAAATGCCAAAGCCAGATTCTCTGTAAGGAGGATTGGACCATGCAAGTCATTATTTCCTGCCTCGTCGAAGGTTTCGTTCCCCACT
The DNA here is from genome assembly GCA_010110895.2 of Picea sitchensis. Taxonomy (NCBI): domain Eukaryota; kingdom Viridiplantae; phylum Streptophyta; class Pinopsida; order Pinales; family Pinaceae; genus Picea; species Picea sitchensis. The sequence continues at coordinate 23,400 of SNQJ01S0068706.1, read as the reverse complement.
TCCACGTTCATCCCTGCTCTGGCCTCAATCACGTTCAGTCCTGTGTTGGTCGCATACACAATTATCCCTGCTTTGGTCTTGTCCACATTCCTTTCTGTGCATGCATTGTTCCGAGCCTCGTCCTCGTTCATTGCCTTCTCAGCATGGCTGGTAGGGATGTAGTCATCTGTCCACGGTATCTCTTCCATAATACAAATTGGGAATTCATCTGCTAGCTCTCCCTTCGAACCGCTTCCAGCCTTTATTTCAGGCACTGTGGCTTGGGGTTCTAGGGTGGTTGCTAAATCCTCCAGGTACGGTGTTTCCTCAACATAACAGGTTGGAAACTCGTCTGCAGTGCCTTCCTTTAGACAGCTTCCAGGCTCAATTTCCATGGTGTGCGTGCTATGTTCTGTCCCAAGCTCAGCGATAATGGCATGGAGTTCCAATTGGTCGACTCGAGCTCTCTGTTGGAGAAAGGAAGTTTCCATTGACAACACGCACTCCAGGTTCTTCCTCCTTTGCCTCTACTCTTTGTGGGTGTACCATGCCGAGCCTCGGTGAGGCCTACCTCACTTCCTTGTCATTGTTGATGAGGGGTGGATAAGGATACAGAAAGAATGAGCCAAAACGAGAATGCACCAAAATGAGAGTGAACCAGAACTGCACCAGAGCTCCCAACTAGCGGGGAGGTCCAAAATGAGAGTGAACCAGCTCTGTCCAGGCTCTCCAACTTTTGAATTATCAAATGCCGGCTTCGCATGGCTTCCCATTAATCCTGTCATATTGAATGTTGGCTGAGAGAGTGCATGTTGGCTGAGAGAGTGCATTCACGCGAGGGAGAAGTCCCTCCTCTGTATAGTGGTTGTAATGGTCGGCTACCACCGTAAATGCGGAAGGGATGGGGAGTGGCCTACAACATTTCAGTTGTGGCTTGATGCTGAGCCATGTGGCAAGGCGTCGTCGCGTGTCATTCCATCCGGGGGTTAATCAAACAATATTATTTTTTATATAGTAATAAATTTTAATTTTCAAAAAGATTAAAATTGATATAGTAAATATCTATTAAACAATAAGTTAATCAAACAATATTATTTTTTATATAGTAATAAATTTTAATTTTCAAAAAGATTAAAATTGATATAGTAAATATTTATTAAAAAATAAGTTAATGAAACAATATTATTTTTATATAGTAATATTTTTATATAAAAATGTTGATTTATTTTTCCATTCCCATATCACAGTCCATGGTTTTCTAATGTGAGCTTGGGTAGAAGGGACCTCCAATAGTCATTATGAATAGTGTCAAATGACCTTGAATCATGTTGTTTTAGTGAATGGCATGCAAAGCTAGAATTGGACTCCATGCACTATTTAAGAAATAAGATCTCAAAAACCTCTAGCAATTCAATGAAGAGAAACCCATGATCGATGTTTGAATTCAATTCATGTTAAACAAGGGGATTTGTTGAGCAACAAGTCCCTGCCAAGAAGAGAGGAGATAGCAACAAAATTTGTAGCTCCGGAGAGAAAAACATTTTTGTTCGGTTTGGATTAGCCCTAGTTTGAACTGTAGATTGAACTATAGATCTATCTCTGCTGGACTTGATTTTCTCTGTATGGTTTTTCAGTCCAGATATTACTTTTGGTATAGGTATTGCTTCAAGATTCTTGCTCTTTTTTAAATGTTGATTGAGCGGAAGGATAGATCATTACTTGTTGAATAAGATACCCAACATTTTAGTTCATCTCATCACTTATTGAGTTTTGTTTGGTTCATTTCAACAACGTTATACCATAAATAATTATTTTTCAAAATGTGCCGTGAATAATTTTGTGAGTAATGTTCTCGTATGTCTAGACACATACAAGCACATATTATTGAATTTCACATAGAAAGACTAGATGGTATGGGTATCAGAGTCTTCGAGCAATTCAACAAGTTCTACGTTTATAACTTGTATGCGAGCTTGGGAAAATAATCCCAATCAAGCAATGGAAATATTATAGGGAAAGGACGATCATAAAGTGGTAGAACAGTAGAAAAGCACCACTATAGATAGCGGAGGAATAGTTTGATCTTTATGGGAATTAATTGTGAATAATGTTTGGCAAAGTAAATGGTATGTCATTTGTACGATTCTATATAATGCACCAAACTTTTATATTTCAATTTCATTACAATCCCCAAACATAATGGTTATTTTTTAATATAGGTAGTGTACATTGTAACTTGGGTGAAAATTATGTATCAAACAAATGATAGTACTTTTTTTTTAATATATTCAAACATGAAGGGGGAACGCCACCAACAATTAGTGAATATCACTTACGGTGCAAGTTGCAATCCTCATTCATTTAATTCTTAACATCCTAGATAGTTAATTATGTCCATTTCGGAACATCAAGCATTACGACTAGTCTGCCTGATGGGCAAGTAAATCACCTACAACATGAAAATAGTAACCCTTTGAAACATGTTCGATAGGTTTTACCATGTTGATAACACTGATGGATTTAAAGTCACTCAAATCCCTGGCCAAGAAAATGTATGCACAGAGAAATCAGAACTGTGACCAACAATGACAACGTGAAGCCAAAAGTTTTTATAACGAATTGGGCTACGTTAATGGAAGGTTCCAAGGCGATGAGAGTAATGGAGCATGAAATCCTTAATGCTGCCCAAAAATAATGAACAATATCAAAAGTGAGAGTCCATGAGGGAATTCTCACAGCGAGTTCATTTAAAGGTTGGGAAATGGAGAAAAGTCATTGGATTTTCTCGACATGCATTCGTAAAGGAGCACAGTGAAGGTATCAAAATATTAATGCATATTAATGCATTCATAAAGGAGCACAAAGTGGGAGGGAACGAAACTCCATTGGATTACACAGAAGCACAGACACTGGAGAAATCACTCTGGTGGCCTGGTTTGTACGTTTGATGTGAAAATTTGGCAAGCATCTACAGGAAGAGCCCGTAAGGGTAAATTATTTTCACCCACTAACAAAAAGGAAAATGCCATCTTGTTCACTGAAAGAATAATAGCTACCAGAAAAGTTCAAAATGATGAAAATAAACTAATTATAATATGCAATTTCTAAAAAATAAATTAAACTAATTATAATTATAATATAGAATTTCCAATAAATTGACCACCTGTCCATAAAAAAAGGACATTCATCCATAAACCATAAATAAACTCCATGGGGCTATTGATGTCTAATGTTGGTCGGATCTCATTCAACTTCTTACATTCAAATCTCCTAATTTAGAATCACAGGGTCCATCTATTTAGAAAATGGGTTTGTCTTCTAATTTATGTTAATTTGTCAATTATGTTAAGACAATACAGTACCTTTACATAAATGGTCGGACAAGGAAACATGTCGAGATAACATGAAAGACACCCATACATGGTTCCAGAACTTTTTGGTCCAGTTATGAGACAGCCTTTAGGGCCTCATCCTCTGGAACAACAACCTCCTATTGAGCTTCTGGAACGAAGATTGGCAGGTCAACATGAAGAGTTACAAAGGATTGCGATGGATAATTGGAAGCTCGATGAAATGCATATACCCAAGGAGGTGGGCAAGCTATTTCGTAAGGCCGCTATCAGTTTTTACGCAGAAGGGGTGAGCGACCTAAGGGGAGTAAGCGAGATGAGGAGGGAGAACAATAAGAGAACTGATAGGAGGACCTGGTAGTTCCTGTAGTTTGTTACACCCTCTAATGTCCAGTAGTCTAAGGTTGAAGCTTCGCTGCCTGAAGAGTACCGTTGGTTGAAGCTCCGTCGGGTGTGACCTATTTGTAAAATATTTGATCCCTGAAGATGATTTCGAGAGCGTGGCCTTTCGTATGGAAGATGGTAATATTGTTGAAACATAAGCGGACCGAAAATCCTTGCATTCCAATCAATTTGCAGGAAATGCAGGTACAATAGATGAGATTTGATTTGATTTTAACAATCTATCATCTCCTGACTATAACCAATCCTTCTTCTCGACAGGTTTTGGATTAGAATACTTCCACAGTGGGCCTTCTACATTGGATGCAGAGATGTATGAGGATTCTTCTTTCTCCCTGCCTAGACTGGAGCAGAGCTTCGCCTCTCCTTTCTCCCTAGTCTGAACATATATTTCCTCTGCATGCTCTTCATGATTCAGAAGTGATATGTGCTTCAGAGCGGGGATATGTGCTTCAGAGTGAGGATGACACGTTGATCATCCTGATGGAACCAAATGACTTAAGGGGAAAAGGAATGAGCTCCTCTAGTTTTTTAATCTGGTGTTGTCCCATATATCATGGAGACAAGAGAAACAAACGTAGAGGGTAGGACATCCCATATATCAAGCAAAGTTGTTCTGGAAAGAGGGGAGGACATCCCATATATCAAGCAGAGGTCGGTCCTGGCAAGAGAAACATAGGCAGAGGTCGGTCCTAGCAAGAGCAACACAGGAAGAGGTCGGTCCTGGAAAGTCCTGGCAAGAGGGGATGAGGTTCTTTTATAAAGGATAGAGAAACAACATGTAGGTTTGCATGTTGGTTTCGGTGGCAGCAGCATATTAAAGAAATAACAAGTGCAAAGAAATACTATGAGTATCTTCACAAACATTTAATGTGTGAAGAAGTAATGCTGGAATAATTTCTAGCATTACTTAGTTGGGAAAAAAAACTCCTTAAATGTGTGCATGTAAAGAAAGATAAGCTAAGGTATTAGCAGTCGGTGCCTTGGGAAGAGGCCAAATAAGAGGGGAAAGTAAAAACTTAGGTTAAAACATATGAATTTCCAACTAAAAATCGTATGAACAGTAAATACTTTGGTTAAAAAGTAAAATTTTATTGGTTTTCGTGTCAAATAAATTGAATCCTTGAAAATTGATTACTAATAGTCCTAAAGCCCGAAGGTCAAGGACTAATAAAAAATCCACCCTCTATATTTATATTTGTATTAATGTATTCCCTTCATTTGAAATTTTTTGAGAACAAGTTAAAATGTGGGTAGGTTGTAATTGATTTGAATTCATGTTAAATCAAATATCCACCCTTTATATTTGTATTAATGTATTCCCCTCATTTGAAAAATGTCTAGAACAAGTTAAAATGTAGGTAGGTTGTAATTGATTCAGAGGCAACCCTCCCTGAAAGGGAGCTAATCTAAGTCATGGATTTGAAAAGTGTTATTAATATGTTTTCCATGTGTTGTTCAAATACAATATGTGTAATGTTTTGTCACTTAAAATCAGTTCTTTTTAGGTATCATATCAATTATTAATATGTTTTCTATGTGTTGTTCAAATACAATATGTGTAATGTTTAATTACTTAACATCAATATGATTCTCTTTTGGTACCATGTTACAATCATCTTGTGTGAGAATGAATTTAAATTAGTCTTCGTTCAATTTTATTTTTCAAAAACTTATTTACATTTTTTTGTTATGCATATATCCATAGACCAATCTCAAAAATGCAAAACCATTGATTCAAATAATTTTCTAATCTATGAATATAAAAAATAAATCTCTTTACTTGTATGAATGTTTCAATTCTCTCGAAATGACTTGTTTTGTAATAAAGTTTTGTGAATTGCATGTAAGAAGACTATGTTCATATTAAATATAATCAAAAATTTATTTGATAGATCTCTTGCTTCTAAAAAATAAATGTAGT